>BEXV01002226.1:21929-33266 GCA_003118195.1 Hemicentrotus pulcherrimus
TTAGGTAAAAAATGACAAGTTTATTAGCCTGCAAAAACGTTTTATTTTTTTCTGCCGAACATCCGAACCAGGCCTTTGCGTTCGGTTCGGTTCGGTTCGGTTCGGAAGTGCCATGTTTGGCGAACTTCCGTTCGGTTCGGCAGTTCGGCTACAGCACTACTTTTACTTTTGGGCTCTATAGCCCTAAAGTCAATTTGACAACTAATAGTCCTTATTTTCCCACTTGAAGACATTTTCAATCCCCACCTTTTTTAGGGAAGTTCTAAATTAGTATTATCTTTCAAATACAGTTTGAATTTAACTTTTTCATTTTTTTGGCCTGCAAATGGGACATAGTACCTTTAACAAAAAGCAAAAAATTCAGAGAAACAATGGCGATAGTTTGAACAAAATCAGACCCCCCAAAATAAAAAGTTATAAACTTTTGGAAGTCATGATTACTATAGAGTGGTGAAGTGTGACGTCATAAAAATAAATATAAAATGAGATATAACCATCTGAATAAAAAGATTTCCCGTAGGAACTCAGTGTTATTTGCTCTGGCTCCTAGGAGCCAGAGCATATAACACTGAGTTCCCATCGGACATATATCTATTCAGATGGTTATATCTCAGCCAATACTTAACATATTAAATTGGTTTTTCAACATTTGGACATTATTTTTTATGCTCTTTCAGAAAATGAAGGAAAAATTGAGAAGAAAAAAAAAAACACAAAAAAATACCGGTAACTTAAATTTCAATTTTCAAAATGTTTGACTCAGGTATTAATTTCTTGTTAGATAACCTTTAATAATACATGCTACCCATAATTTATTTTGAGAAATGCGCTTGGAAGGCGCTTATAGGAGAAAAACAGACATTTCTGATTTTTTTTGTGTGTGTACACAACAAATGGGAGAGTTGTCCTTGAAGATGATGTAATCCAGTGACCAAACGTCAAATTTGAGATCGTCATGGGTTTACGGGTAGTGATTGCATATTTCAAACACTCATAATTTTCTTACTATTGCTCTGATTTCTTTCAAACTTTCGCCATTCTGTCTCTCTTATTTTTCCCCTTTCGTAGAAATGAAATTATTACAAAAGTTGGATTGCCCTGTAATGCTGCCATTTTTACTGTTTTGCATTATTAATGCTCTCTTTCTTTGATTTTTCCCCCTGTACATTAAATAATGACAAAGTTACATGAAAAGTTACTTTTCCTTGTTTTTGTTCTTAAATGTTTTGATTAATGTTCAAAATGACAACCATTGTGTTACCAAAGCATTTTCTTTGTCGATCTAATTGATAATGTATGTTGATAAAGTGGCCTTTATGTAATATTAATTTAACTTTGCTGTACTAGGGTGTACACATACTCAGTGAAAAAAATGCAAATGGCACATCATTAACATTCTTTGAAACTACTTCATGTAAACACACTATACATTTAAGAAAGCTGATTGCCTGGGTATTTTTGCTTCATCATATATTACAAAACCTTTGATTTTGAATGCAGTGTTAATGAATACAATTCACTGAAAATATCATAATATTGTGTATCATATGTTGAATGATCCAACTGTTATCATCATCTAATGTGATATAATTATCAGTTCCATTCTTTTGTATTGTTTTCATTCTTCCATTAACTCATTTTCTGTTTGATAAATCCCTTTCCTGTCCCATTCATAGCTCATCTTTCAACTTCATTTTATAAGATTTCATGTACTGTACCAGTAATTGATCATTGTTAACCAATAAAATCATATTAACATTAAAGGCTCTCACATGGAGCATGCCCCCAAACCAAGTAACATTTTACATTTGGATAGCATAAGCTGCACATACATGTACCAGTACATGTAGCTTATGTCCATGTTCATGTAACTCGTACAAAAATGGGAAAAGGATGATTGTTAAAAGAAAACCTGAATATATATATTTTTAAATGGCATTACCTTAAATTTTGTGATTTAATTTGATTGGCTAAGGAGTATACCCACATTTACTATCTTATGATTAAAAAGTCATTATCAATATCAGTGTGACCATGAAATCTGTTTCATGGTAAAGATTAAATTGTTATCTGTCTAAAGATTCCCTATTCATTAATTTTCTGCCATGTACATGTATGACTATCAAAACTTCCTTGTAATAAGCTTTGGCTGATGTACAGAATGTGAGTCAGGCCATACATGCATGTTACTTTAATTTGGTCTTAAAATCCTTTCATACTTCAGTGACTCAAGTGACCCCATCTATAAACTTTGACAGGATCTTGTTTCAATCCACAGGATAACCTTACATTATTTTAAACAACCTACTATTACCACATGTATCATAATTGCTAATATCTCTGCTCACTTGTCCATTTCAGTATTTCACATACATATAGTGCATGAAAGGTGTTTGTCTCAAACAGCACATGAAAACTTAAGGTTTAATAACCTCAAAGAATAGTAAATGCAAGAAATAACACATGATGATAACTATCAAAAGATATTGACAGTAGACTTTCATGAAAAAAAGATGGCATCCCAAGTTAACTTTGTCGATTTTGAATGACTCCAAGAGAAGGGTTACATGTTCTTTAAATACAGGATGCAAGAAAGGCCAAGATTGTGTCATAATACAGAGAATTTCTATAAATTTATATGCTTGTAAATGAGCTTTTTCTTGAGTCTGACTTGACATTGTCACCTTTTCTTTGATAATGTACAAAATCAAACATCAATGTGAATATTAATGTTAGCAATTGTTTTGGGACTGAAATAATCATTGTGTAAGGGCTTTTGACCTCCATTCATGGTTCCAGCCAAAACTTAATAGAAGAGGATTTTGACGGTATTTTTTTAAAGGGCTGTTGCTCATTCATCAATTGGAGCAGAGTTATTAATGAGGTTTCATTAGACAGAATATTAGTTGCTTTTTGAAAATAAAAATATAATTCAAGGTTACACAGGTTATACAGGTCATATGGGAAGCTACCAAAATTGGGTATACTTTTTTTTATTTGTATACAGTGTAAACATGATCCTTTAAGAAATCACATTGCCTTTTTTTTTTAGTGGTTTCACTGTAATACAGTCCCATTTGCTTAAAATTGCATGAAAATGATGAAAGCAATTTATACATAATGATTTGCTAACAGACAAATACAAGGTGATTGATAATGGGCCATAGGGTTTGAATCCGTATGCATAAACATAAGCAATTGCTTGCAAGCAAATGCTTTTGCTAGCAAGCACAAGCAATTGCTTAAAGATCAAGCAATTGCTTAAAAACGTATGCATAAAACGAACCTTTTGCTTGTTCTTATAAGCAATTGCTTACGTTTTTTCAAGCTCCATCATAGCAGCTTGAGCTCTTGCTTAATCAAAACGTTCGCGGTTAAACATCATGTTTATGCTCGTTAGAGAAAGACCAAAAAATAAATTGAGAAGAAATTGCTCCCAAGACCTATCAGAAACTATTCCGTTTCAACATACCTGAACATGATGAAAAACGGGGAGGATGTCTGACAATGGTGTTATGCTGCCATGTCAGGAAAGGCTACCCCACACTTATGACATTTGAATACACTACTAGTATGCAAAACCCGCCTTTGTTCTCCCATGAATGATGTTCGCACCGGCGTGACGTCGCTATAGTTGAGATCGTAAGCAACAGGTTTGAGCACAAGCAAAATGTTATGCATACGGATTTAAGCAATTGCTTAAGCTTGATCTTTTGCTTGACAAGCAATTGCCTGTGCTTGAAGCAATTGCTTGCAAGCAATTGCTACTTTTTATGCATACGGCCCAATGACTTTACACCTACATGTATGAATTGCTATGATATTATGAATTTTATTATTTTTGCTTAAAATTTAAACTACAATATTTTTGTTGTCATGATTCACAGGGTTCAATGCTGAAGACCATTCTCCTATTCATCTTCTCACTCGGCGCTGTGTTTACCACTGCTTTCCTCATCATCACCATCGCCATTGCCTGAAGGTCTGAGAAGCTATGATCACAACCAGCTTCAAAAACTATCGACAGTACTCTTTTTTTTAAAATATACTACACTGTAGTTTACAGCTCTGTGGGGGTAATTATTTGCAGCCAATAAACATGCAAGACATTTCAAATACAGTATACTCATTTTGAGGTAGCACATAACCAGCTACTAAGCAGATTCCCAATGATATTGTATTGTATGCATAACTATTAAAAAGCTAGCATGTATCAAATCAACCTCAAAATCTTCACTCAACATTTGATGGGCCAACAGATAAAGAGTATGATGAATTTAAAGAATAACATAAAATTGCACGCACAAAACCCACGTCGGACTTACATGTAATTGGGTTCCGTGCTGGCCCTATTCTGTGCAAACACTTACAGATAGTCTACTCATCACTTTTATGTTAATTGAGAGTGTATTAAACACACAGTATCTCTTTATTAGAGTAATATTTGAAGCTCACACTTTTATTATACATATTTTAACCACATGGAACCCCTAACAGACTTATTGTAATGAGCTTACAATAAGTTGTCTGCTACGAGCTGTAAGGGTATTTAGTCCTACAAATGTATCCTGTAGTAAAGACCTGATGCCCTTTTTGCTCTCAGCAATACATGTATGTTTCATCTATATGAGTCTATCAAAATATATGATGGTATCTATATTGTGTTAGTAACATGTACATAATGACATCTGCTAAGAGCCATGACGGCATTAAGTCATATCATCATCCGTAAGATGTGTGTTCATAAGTCTATTCTTGGGTACATATGTATTTCAAGCTATTAAAGGCACCGTTTAACAATATTAAATCTGAGATGCAAAGCACTACGCGCTTCAAAATGATCAAGAAGTGCCTCAAAAACATAATAATCTTTGAGTGACTGGTTTTACCATATTCGTTTTCCGCAATAGACTTACGTCTTATGAAAACCGTTTGGCAAACAGTTTTAAAAATTTGTAATTCCAATCATAAATATCTTGATAATCAGACAGGTGATCGGCTTGTAAAAGACATGGAGTTCCCGACTAACCTAAAGGTTTATAATTATCATTGCAGCATGAGCTAAATCCAGAATTTTGTTTCAGAATCTGAGACAAAGTTACCGGATCCCTTTAAAGTCTAAACCTCAAATTATATACTGTTGCATCACAACAGAATACTCCAATGAAGGAAAACAACGTCTACTACTTTAAAAAAATGTACATACATACAAGAATGGATATCATGTTGGTTATCTACAAATAGGTGTACATACACACAAGTATTGATATCAACTTGTTCCTTTCAAAAGGTTTTGTTTTTGTCTCGCCTGCGTAGCAAAAAAGCAAGACATACTAGGTTCCGCTTTTCCGGTGACAGCGGCGGCGGCGTCAACATCAAAAACTTAACCTAAGGTTAAGTTTTTGAATTTTTGATATAATTTTGGAAGAATAAGTCCCTAGTCAATGAAACTTGGACTATAGGGTAATCAAGTATCTTCAATCATGTGAGTAGAATTTCAGGTCACAAAGTCAAGGTCAAAGGACATTTTAGGTCAACAAACTCAGACTTTTTGTCGCATCAACATCAAAATTTTAAATTTGTTGCATATTTTCAAAAGTGTTTTTTCAAATTCCATGAATATTGTAAGCAAGGGTTATCAAGGCTCACAAGTCATATGACATACATTCCAGGTCACTAGGTCAAACGTCATTTTAGGTCAGTAGACTTGGATCATGTTTTCACATCTTAATATGAGAATAAATGTATCAACTGTTGTTATTTGTTCATGATTCTTAATCAATATTCACTTCAAAATGCTGATTATATTCAGAGGATTTCATTTTTTGAGGCCTGCTAATGGGCCACCCTGCCATAAATAATGTTCCAACCTCAATTTTTCATCATATCAAATTGCGTAATGCAGGCGAGACTGACGAGAGCGTTTCACTTGTTTAAGATAAGTAGCAATGATTCTTGCAAAACCACGGAGTGCAACCACTTCAGAATTTGCCTTTTTTTTTTAGTATAGTGAATCTTAATTCATAATGTACATCATAAATATATGCATACAGTATCTTGTGTATATATATATATATATATATATATATATATATATATACACTGTATATAAGGCCAGAAATTTGTTGATTTATATCTTATTTTCAATAATCTACATTTACAATTCAACTCTATATGCATGTCTAAAGATAGACTTACATTTAAAGCTTTAGAAAAGTATCTTGTGTGTCATATGGCTGAACATAGAAAGTTATGGAGAAATAGAAAGAAGCCTTTACTCATGTACATGAGTAATTGATCTGGGCCATTTTATATACAGTTTTAATTGATTCAAATTGATGGCAACTCTCATAAAGAAATAGATTTGGATGAATCACAACTATTTTTAACATTGGGCTCTGGAAGTTAGTATATTTGGTTGTGTCTCATTAGAGAGAGTTCTCTAAAATCATTTTCAATTCCATGTCATGCAATTTATCCAAACAAACTCTGATTGAATGGTATCCAAGAATGATGTATGTAACATTTGCCTCAACTTGTTTTCAGTCCTCGGGTCAAAACTTTAAATAGGAAAACAAATGTTGAAACTGACAATGCATGTAGAAAAGTGATCATTTTAAATGTGACATAATCAATTTGCTTTTCATGTATTGTAATGTGCCTTCTATGGAAATATATGCCTTCTTTTCAAAAATGTCACTTTCATGAAAAATGTCAGTTATCTCTCTTGATTGTGTATAATTCATTTTCTTTCTAAGGCATATTTTGATAATGTGCCAAGTCATACATGAAAATGTAAAAGGTCTAAAATATATATGTTCCATGTACATGTGTGAATTACTATACCGAAACGTTGCAGCATTTCACATACATAAGTTGCATAAAAGGTGTTTGTCTCAAACAGCACATGAAAACTTAATAGTAAATGCAAGAAATAACACATGATGATAACTACCAAGGATAGTGACAGTAGACTTTCATGAAAAAAAGATGGCATCCCAAGTTAACTTTGTCGATTTTGAATGACTCCAAGAAAAGGCTTACCTTAAATACAGGATGCAAGAAAGGTCAAATTGTGTCATAATACCATGGAGATATCTCTTATTTTATCTCCATGTTTAAATTATGCTTGTAAATGAGCTTTTTCTTGAGTCAGACTTGACATTGTCACCTTTTCTTTTCTTCAATCATCAATGTGAATATTAATGTCAGCAATTGTTTTTGGACTGAAATAACAATCATTGTGTAGGGGCTTTTGACCCACAATCATTGTTCCAGCCAAAAACTTAGTAGAAGAGGATTTTGACAATGGTTTGAAACATGTTGAATCTGACAATATATTTGAAAAACGTGGTCATTCTGAAATGTGCTATTGTAATGTGCCTTCTATATGCCTTCTTTTCAACTTTTTTCACTTTCATAAAAAATGTCAGTTATCTCTCTTGATTGTATATAGTTCATTTTCTTCCTAAGGCATATTTTGATAATGAAAATGTAAAAGGTCTAAAATATATATGTTCCATGTGCATGTACATGTATGAATTACTATACCAAAACATCTTTCAAACAGAAGAGCACCGTCAAGGGCATAATTTAGGATATAATGCTCCAACTCCACATCACTTATGTGCCCAAGGGGGCAAAAGAAAAGTAAGAACATGAAAATACCCAGCAATGGAGGTATTTTAAAAAGACAATCTACTGGAAAGCAGATTTAGTGAGTAAAGAGGGCATTTTAACCTAAATTATTGCAAATATCTTGTGGCAATCTACAGTGCAATTCTGCCTTTCATTTTCATTTACATGTATGAAGTAGGAGTTGTCCAGTCCTATAAATTCTGTGAACTTTGAAGTATTGATAGTTCTTTCTGCTGCAGAGGAACAATAACAATAACAATAAGTGTCATCAAATCAGGCTGCACAGCACAACTCTAAATTGTGAACCTTCTATATAAATGAAATAATTTGTGAGAGATAGAATTGAAGCACATAAAGTACCTCTTGTGAGTAATATTGGGCAAAAAAAATATATGAATTATACCACAAGGTATGTTGTCTTGTTCATGACAATAGGGACTTTTAGCTTTGCACAACGACAACATGGATTGCTACGATCGATGTCCTTTTAATGCACTGCATTGAATGGACGGCACACCTATCAGTCCACGCAAATCTTAAAGTCCCTATTGATTTCTATGTGAGCTTTGAATGTTAATACTCTATAGTCTATAATATATTTGACACTTTCAAACTGGGAATATTTGACATGTTTCTGAATATGGAAGAATGAGAAATGATCAGCTTAGTTAGCAAGTCCGAAAATACATGCAACATAAACTGAAAACCTGCATCTCATATGATGTTTGACAAATATTCATCAATTATGCAAATATACTATAAAAAACTGTATATAATATCCATCTCTTTGTATCTCTTTACTATCATAAGCTTAGCAGTTGGAAAAAAATGTATTTTTCAGAACTGTCTTAATATGTAGTCCTAAAGATCTTTCTTAGTTATTGAATCACGTGATTAATTTGCATTGTTGATATTCAAATACATATATTAAGTGCTTTGGTAGTGCAGTTTTCATGTTTGTGTTTGTTTGATGCATATTTAGTTGAATGTAAATTGTAGATCATCTGTTAGGAGCGAGAAGGGTGTTGAGTATAATGTCTCAAATTATATGACTTTGAAATGCCTTTTGGCTGTACACAATATTCAGTTAAATATGTTAGAATGGTGTACATGGTTAGTGCATTTGAAGTCTTTGAGCCGCAAGGTAAACTCCCAAAGGGAAAGTGTTCAAGTAAAATAGTGCTAAATGAATGGATATATAATTTTTAATTGATTGAAATAATTGTATATTTTTAATTTATGTTATTCTATAGTTATAGTGTTATTAATTTTTATTAGAAGTACATTGAATATCGCAGAAAACTATGAAAAGAGTACTGCCAGGATGATCACATTATTTTATATTTGTGATTTAGTATTAACAGATATACGGTATGTACAATTCTGTCATGTTTGTCTCTGTATGTTTACACAAGTTTCTATATTACATGATGTGTTTGCTACATGTTGCAGTTATATTAATGTTTTTAAAACATCTCACACCCCTTAAAATGGTAAAGATAACTGCAAAAATGGTTGATTAAGTATTATCTATCATATAGGCATTTTTTGGACTTAACAAAGAAGGGTGTTTTTTTTTTTGTCTTGTAAGTCTTGGTGAAGGCTTTACCACATACAGTGTTGTAAAGCGCAGCAGTTTGAAAGGTATTCTGCACTTCATATTGTATAACGCACAGATACAGTGTACTTGATAACGTGTATGACCTTGGTTGTACACAGCTACTTCTATCATTCCCACTTGCCGTTCCTTTACACAGAAACTGTTTCTTAAGGAGTCTTAAGGATGTCACCTTTCAGTATTCAGAACTGCCCCAAGATGCAATGAAATGAATTGAAAAGCACAAAAACATTTTTGAAAAATGAAATTTGGATATGCAATGTACACACAAACAAATAAATGAATTTATGTTGTATATGAAAACGATAGCATGACTTATAGCAATTAGCAAATACAGTAGCAATGAAGGCCTCTCTTCTCTCACTCAATTTTTTGAACTCATCCAGCATATGGATTGTTCTTACTGATGTTGTTTCATTTTTACACAGTGGTCCCATTGGTGTGCATCAGCTGCTGGAAGCTAGTGGGACAGAGTGTGCAATCTATGGCAGTGAAAACAAGGCAACTAGCTTCCATAAAAATCTCAGTATTTTATAGCTGTGAAATCTTTACAACTTGTTTTTGTAAAAGGATGCATAACCTAAGTCTGAGTAATTGATCATTTCTCCATCATATCGAAAAGATGAATTAAACAAAACCTGAAACATAAAAGAAAACAAATTATGATGTTAATTTTTATTCAACAGAATTGAAGTTATCCCTTTAGTCATTTTAATGCCAAAACCATTGTATCAAATCGAGAGAGGCAGTTTCAACCTTATTTGTACCAAGTTAAATATGCACCTTTTATACACTGGTATCTGACTTTCCAGCAAAATTATGGAATGAAGCAATTCTCTTGTCCATTTCATATGAACTTGGGCCCATATTCATAAAATCTTACTAAGCCTAGTTGTACACTATTAGTTGACAACGAGCTTGATAAGGTTATATGAATACGGAGGCCAAGTAAATTGAACAGAACATGCAATTTTAAAGAGAGAGAAGAGTTTGTGCCTTTTCAAAATTATGTTTCTTTTGAACTTAGTTGATAGATGTACTGCCCATTTAGATAAGTCACAAAGAATTTTTAAAAAAACGTATTTGATCAAACAGGGTAATTATTGGTGTATTTTATGATTGTTAGTAAAGATATTTCTATTTTATATGTAGTGAAACATAAAGATGAGTTGATGAAAATCTTCCAAAAGTCCACTGTACAATTGTTCTGAGCAATGTTGCATGGCCATTGGCCAAAGCAATGGCCTGTAGAAGGTGACTAGTCATTAATCATGGTAATCATACAAGTTTTTCTATTACAGTTGATACATTTTTGTAGAAATAGAGACATGAATGTAATAGTAAACAATAAAGACAAACAATAGAGTGTCACAAAATATGTATCCTTTTGCTTGTCTACTTAAAGTTTAGTGTCAGATTGACTTTCCTTGGTTCATCTCGTGAAAGGCTACAAGAAATGAAAGTGTATATTTTCCTCAAAAATATTATTTTTTAACATTTTTTTCGCTGCCTGAGCTTTCATTACTTTAAAGCACAAGTCTTACACATCAATTGATGCCAAATTTCTAAAATTTCAACAATCAGTTACTATGCATCGTCAAATATTGCTGCACTGTACATGACCAAACATTCATTAACAAGGCAGAATTGTCATTCATGAATTCTGAATAGCAATAAGTCAAAATCATTACAGGTATTGATATGAATTGGGCTTAGTCGTGATTAGATGCTCTATCCACATTCCGATCATCACTGGTCGGAGGGGGGCACATCCAGCTGTGAGATTACCAAAATGGTCTGGCACTTTTAAGGCAAGCTCTTTCAGATATGAACAGCAACTGTGCGTAAGAAAGGTCATATGCGCATTCACTGAGCTCTGTGTATTAAGATGCAGAAATGAGAAGCCTATAACACTTAAAGGAAACCAAAACCTTCGTACTAAGTTACTTTTACTGTAAAGTTTAAGATATTTAAAAAATATCAGTGAAAATTTGAACAAAATCGGGCAAGGAATAAGGAAGTGAGAGCCTTTTGAAATGACTAGTCACTAGAGGGCGATATTCAATTTGATGACATCATCG
>BEXV01002226.1:58449-72748 GCA_003118195.1 Hemicentrotus pulcherrimus
ATTCAACTCAATTGTATTGTATTGCATTGTATTAGTAATATTTCATTTTTACTTTGTTGCTTTTAAGGTATTAAACATGTTGAATAATTAAAAGTTAGACAGTACCACCTGTGCGCTTAGAAACATCTGTATAAAGCGCCCTATAAATGTTATTATTATTATTATTATTATTATTAAATAACCCTGTTCAGAAACCAATCTATAAAACTACATACAACCTTTGGAGGACTCTAAGCATTTTGGTGGACTACAAATATACCATGATTTTCCAACAGATAACATACTATTTTAAGACAAATCTATCAAAGAAAGGGAAATGTCTTAATTCTCATTTTTGTCAATACATTTCAAATGCCCTGATGTAGCCTCTTAGACGTCATTTCTAGCCACTTGTTTCAGGTCTTACATACTTGTGATGTACAGCAGCGTGCACATGACCCCTGTGGTATCTCTATAATATTACCTTTTTTGTGTTGTGAAGGCACATTGGCAGTGGTAGTATTATCATCATCCAACAACATCTCTGGCTGAAGAAAACCGTTCACAGGATTCAGTGTATTCTGAGCAGGGTGGATAAGAATAGAAAAAAGTAAAACATTATGGAGAATTGTAAACATGGGACCAATGTGATTAGTTGTAAATTTGATCATTTATTAGTGGCATCCAGATATAACAATGTAGTAAATCTGTATGCCAGGTTTTTGGGGGTAGACTGCCACCCAAGTTTATTTCATTACAGAATTGTTGGTATTTCAGATTTGTGTATACAAGGCTGTACACCAACTTTCTTCATTCATATAGGGTGTTTGAAGTGAATTTTCAGGGTCTTCTGCATTGAAAGTTACAATCCTTAACCCATAATTTCTTGAACCCATGCATATGGGGACTGTATTAATTTGCTCCATGTTAGATTTAGGAAATTTTGGAAGTGTGGACTTAGATTTTGGGCACCAGTTATATCGAGTCTGCTATAGAATGTGTGTTCTCTATTGGATTTCATTCAACAGTGAAACTTGATTCCTTTCCACTTTGATGGCAGTTTTTTTCTTTCTAACACAACACACAAATTGTATGAAGAAAAATCTCAATATTGTTGAACAAATGCTTTTGTAGAAATTTTGAAACAATAAAAGACATAGGTAACAAAAATATCATATAAACTTTTAAAAAGTGTTGTAGCAGTCACAGCATGCAGTGCACAATCATAAACTGTTAGAATTTCTTCTTGCCCCCAATGCAGCCAGCAACCACGAAATAAATGTCAAGCTACTTTCACACTGCAGAATTAGATTGTAGACGACATTATACACTTTTAACTATATATATATTTTTTTAATATTATTTTTATTGCATTTTTTGTGGCTTTATTTAACATTGGTTACTGTCATTTTTACATGTATCATTTAACCATGACCATGTAGGTACATGAATTCACACCAATATGATAATTGTATTATAATTGTATTACCCGGTACACACCGATTTGAGTATCCAACCCAAATATAAACCTAGTGCTGGAATCTATGCTGAAAAAATGTGGAAAATCTGCACCCCATACATAACCCTTAAAATCAAAATATGTGAAATCCAAGCGTGTAGCCAGAGAAAGGGGGAACCACGTCTAGAAACACCTTTAACTATAAAATGTTCATAATCCATTAAGGTAACTTTGCCATTCTGTAAATTCAAATCATGACCAGACATAAACATCAATTCATATAGCAGTTACTAAAACTCTCAGCTCTACACCAATTAATGGATCTCTGATATAAACTCCTTTCTTTCCAAAGTCTACATCCAAGTACATAAAGGCAAATTCTTTGACTAGTATATGGGCCTACAGTGAAACCTCACAAGAAACTACTGGGACCATTGGAATAGTAATGTTAAGATTAGAATACATACAAGTGGGAGCAGAGAATTCACTTTGTTTAATATGATGAGTGAAAATAGTGTTCTTTATTTTTAAAAAGGTAGACTTTCCATGTAATTTTCATTAATGTAAAGTAGAGAGAACTACAGATACACAGCCAAATCGTTAAATCCTTTCATCTGAAATCGATGACCCATTTTATCATCTTAGGGTGATCCCTAGGGGGTTTAAAGTTAAACAACATTAAACAGCTACAGGTTTGAAAATCAGCAATAGGTTAATATCCATTCTCAACCAAATTATTCAAGAGATATCAGTCATAAAAATATGTTTGAAATGCTTCAAAATATGGGTCAGAGGGCTCTAGGGTTCTAATGCACACTAGTGACATCTAAGAACTCTACAGCTCGTAATTAAGCCCCGGAACCCGACCACAATGCCTTTTGTGATTTGTATACATCAGTTTGAAATGTTCCAATTCTACATATTTGTATTGTTATTTGTGGACCACCCTGTCATAGTATACATTTTAAGAAGTATTTCACTTACTACTTTATGAAAACAACAAACCTCACAATCAGAAGTGTATCTCCAAAAAAAAAGACCAGAATGGATGACCAGCAGCGCTAAAGAGGCAGTACGAGACAAACATAAGGCATGGAAAAAATACAGCAAGAGAAAGACTGATACAAATTGGAGTTCATATGTTGACAAAAGAAATGCAGCAACATTCAAGGAATGCCAAAAGTGACTTTGAGAGTAAAATTGCTGATGAGGTAAAAACCAATGACAAGTCCTTCTGTAAAGAGTAAAACCAAGACTCAAACAGGAATCCTGACCTGCAGATGGAAGATGATACCTGGGTGAGGAATGATCAAGAGAAAGCAGATGCCCTCAATTCATTTTTTGGAAGTATTTTTTACTGAAGAGGACTTGGTGAATGCTCCAGACATGGATCCTTACCAACCAAGTAGAATCATCCTTAAACGATGTCGAGTTTGCAGAGGAAGTAATTGTGGTCATTTTATCTAAATCACCAGGCCCAGATGGTGTACACTCAAAGAGTTTTGAAAGAAACGTTTCACCAGATTGGAAAACCTCTTCAAATTATGATATCCCAACTATTAAAGGAAGGCAGCGTTCCAGCTACGTGGAAAGAGGCTATTGTGGTCCCCATCTTTAAAAAGGGAAAAAAAAGCCTACCAGGGAATTACAGGCCGGTGAGCTTAACATCAATAATCTGTAAAACAATGGAGAAGATTGTTTGAAGCAAGATGATCCAACACCTAGAACTCAATCACCTATTCACTGATGACCAGTACGGCCTTTGCAGTGGCAGTTCCTGTTCAATCCAATAGACTGTTGTTCTTGAGCAGTGGACCAAGATACTTGATGATGGCCATGGAATGGACTGCCTGTACTTGGATTTCCATAAAGCATTTGACAGTGTGCCTCACCAGCATCTACTTACTAAGATTAGAGCAAATGGATGCTGGTGTGAAGAAATAGGATTCTTAGGGTGAAAATATGAAATTTACATTATTAATATACAGGCAATAATTAGTGCATAGTGAGGACCATACGTCACAGACTCATGAGTGAGTTGCCAATTTGTATAGTGATTTTCAAAGTTTTTCATGTCATTAAAAATTCATAACTTTCTTATTAGTTATCCGATTTTGCTCAAACTTTTTTTGATTGGTTTGTCTGATTTTTCTGGTTCTATTGAAAGTAAGTTATTTTTGGAGTGGACTTGGGCTTTAAATGACATTGTTAAATGGTCAAGTAACTGGCAGCTACCGTTCAACAAAGGAAAGTGCAAAGTGATACACTATGGAAAGAGCAACAAAAAGTTTGCCTACACCATGAAATGCCCCGATGGGGGAAAAGATGTGACAACTGACAAAGGAATGGGAGAAAAGGATCTGGGGGTATTGCGCTCATGTAGCTGATGTCTCCAAAAGAGCCAATATCAAGTTGGGAATCATGAAACATTCTTTTTCATCCCTTGGGTCCAGTGGCATGCTAAAACTATATAAGACCATAGTACACCCAAAACTTGAATATTGCAATGCAGTCTTGAGACCAACTTACCTAAAGGATCAAGATTAATTGGTAAACGAGTTACGCGACTCATCCCAGATGTAAAGCATCTATGCTACGAAGACAGACTCAAAACTCTCGAACTACCATCACCGTAGACAGCGGGCTAAACTTCTTCAAATATACAAAATCATGCATGGATTTGAGGCAGTAGAGAAGAATGAGATGTATGAAATCATTGAAGAATCCAGAACGAGAGGACACAGGCTCAAAATAAGGAAGCCCCACTGCAAATCTAAGATGAGGCAGCTGTCATTTTCAGTGCGCAGCATAAATAATTGGAATAACCTTTCTG
The DNA here is from genome assembly GCA_003118195.1 of Hemicentrotus pulcherrimus. Lineage (NCBI taxonomy): Eukaryota > Metazoa > Echinodermata > Echinoidea > Camarodonta > Strongylocentrotidae > Hemicentrotus > Hemicentrotus pulcherrimus. The sequence continues at coordinate 62,721 of BEXV01002226.1, forward strand.
AAATTGCCATAAATGCTTCATCAATCAACAAGTTCAAGTCAGAACTTAAAAATCATTGGTGGCACCACCCGCTGAAATACTGCCCGCACCAACGCGAATCCAATGCAGTAAAGAGGGGCACATAAGCTGAAGCTTCAAGCCTCGACACCAGAGTAAACCAAAGTAAAGTAAAGTAATATTACAAAGGTAAATGTCTACATGCTATGTAAATAAACATCTATACAAAATTCAAGTTGTGACGTTGAGGCAAACCTCATTTGAGTTTATTTACTGGCCAAATATGGCTCTACATTCAAAATGTCAAGGACAGCGAATAGAGCAACATTGGACGAATTTGATCTGAGATAAAGAATCAGATATTTATTGACCCAGCCCAGACCCTCATCATCGTAATGAGAATTAACTTCATATCCTAAAACTGTCCTAATGTCTATCTATCATTCTGATTTGGTTTTCACATGACTGAAACTATCAATCACATAACTGTTTCAAGGATAATGTGCCATAATAATTAACCAGATAATTCAGCTCTTTTTGTACTCGCAATTATATATTGGCAACATTAATGTTCTTTACATGCAACAGATTATCTACAGTATGTTGGTAAAATATTACAAGTATGCTTTGATATAGGGTAGTAAAAATGGGAAAGAAGAATTTTAGAGATTTATCATTGGGAAAACGATATGCAATATCTTTAGCTTATATCTAACTAGAAACTTTCACACCTAAAACTTTTCAAAATCATTCAATGAGAATTGCTAAATTTAAATTTGAAACTTTTGCAAATCTGGACCACTACAAAATGTGTGATCATAGCTCCGATTATAAATACATAACAGTTCCTACTTCCTAGTATAGTCTGAAACTACATTTTGATATTTTGTTTAAAAATTGTTTTATTCATTATTAATGCATTACATGTCTGAAAAGCTATAATTTTCAGCTCCATTAATTGTTTTAATCTTTGTATTGTATTAGTATGCACGAGGGCCAATAAATATTGCAGTTTTAAAAAATAAGATCTTTGGGTCTAATTATTTCTTTAAATCATTTCATGTCATATTCGATGCAAGAAAGACATTCATACTAATTCATGACTTAAATGTTATATTTTTCATAAATGTTCGAAAATATAGTAATCTAACTATATGACCAATAGCTGTATATGAGGGTATAGGAGTAATATAAATATTAATTCAGTACTTTTTGCATAGCATTTGAAGGTACATGTAGGAAGCAATAGTCAGTACTTGAACTGTTAAAAATGTTAAAGTATGAAAAAATACTTTCACAAAATAAATGAAGTGTAAAGAATATGATTTGCATGCAGTCAAAATTTAGAATAACACAACAAACTAAAGTACAGAATCACAAAAACAATAAATTATCTTTCGATATGTTCAGTTGTACATAAACACTTGTACAACAAAATTGCTTAATATCATACCAAAGTCAATCTTCATTGCAAATAAACTATATAACCAACTACATTTAAAACAATTTGCACACTTGAAATGAATCAAAGTTTTGTTACAATTGATTTTGATGTTTTTTGACAGCATGGAAATCTTTATTCACATTTTAAAATTCCCACATTATCTAAACCTTTTAGATCACTTTGCTGTTCCTGGGTCACATTTTCATGATCTTAGTGTTTGTATTAGTGCATCATACCATTATCTAGTATGTTAATTTAGCAACTGAATACTGTACTAATATATATTATATTGAATATAAAAGGTGTTTTAAGTTTGAAATAGCAGATACATGTAGATGTACTTTGAGATTTGAGGGTGTCATATTAATATGCATGAATGGCAGTAGCATATATCATTATTTTCTTAAATCCAGGGCTCTCCACTAAACATTTCCTGAAAGCTGAGTGAATGTTAGGATTAGTGTATTTGCGATTTTAGAGGTTGTAGTATAAGATAATGCAAAGTTTTAGGAAATTTTAAAAATTGGATTGAAAGTAAGTCTTTAAAATTGGGATATATTTGGATGCCCCTGTGGATGTATCATAAGCACTAGAAAATTCAGCCCCTAAAACACTTCTGCTTTCGAGAAATTGAATAATCAAAATGTACCGATGCTCCCAGTAAATTTCAAATAGCACCCAAGGCCATTCCATGGTAGCTGCAACCACAACAATCTCAGAATATGCAGATCTGATATATAATTTCTAAACGGGAATAGCAAATTGGTTGATTGTAGACAAGAAACATTGTTTTAATGATAAAGTAATAGCAGTCTTGAGAGGGAGCTATACAACATAAAGAGTTTATTACTTACAATTTCATCCCTTTAGACTTGATTTCAACCGCAACAACAATCATTAAATATTGTAAAATCGCATATGCCTCACATACTGTATGTTCATTTGAACCAAATTCATGACCCCATACCAAATCTTTGTATTACTTTAATTGATTTAGGGGGCATTTGCAAAGGGTTTCTGTTTAAATTTCTAAGGCCAATGAGCATACAAACTTTGATTCATTTTTTTGTCTGAAAAGGAAAACCCTTTCTGTCTATTAACACAAAAGAAACTTCCATTCTCAACAACATTTGGATTGCATTTGTACTTACTTCAGTATTTACTGGAAGAATTGTATACTGTACATGGACAAAACCAAAACATACTCAGATATGTACACAGCAGATTATAATAATTAAGTGCTGATCAAAATGGAAACAGGAAAAACATGGCATTGTGTGGCAAACCACTGGCAACGCGGGACAATTTATCATTGAATATTTCAATGTTTATTTTAAATTTACAGAGTGTATCAGAGACAATGAGACGACTACATGCTACATTTTTGCATTGTTCTTAAAAATAAATGAAAAACATGGATACATTATGACTCTTCAACCAAATTAAAATTGCAACATTTACTGTTTCCTGTTGCTTAAGTACTAAGTAATTGGTTACATGTATGTTTAATCCATATACACTAATTTTCACAAGATTTTAAATCTATGTGTATTGTTGACATACCTATTGTTAATACCCATAACTACACATATGTTAATTCTATTCATGAATAATATCTAAAATATTGTTTTGAATTATTCTGAAAGGTAGAGTTTTCTAACACATTTTAAATGAATTTATAAAAGAGATACACATGTATCACTTACCTTTGCTACTTGAAGTAGAACAATTGCCTGCTTCACCGATTCAATCATTGCCTGAAAATAAAAACAAAACAGATATTATTTAAACAATAATCTATTAAAAGTACTATCTTGGTTAGGCGTGAATCAGGAACAACTAAAGGGCTTCCATTTGTTTACCCTTTTCACTGGATACAATTACTATTTTGCATTTAACAGTCTGCTGGTAGCTAGGAGAGAATTAATTCTCTATAAAATTATGAGTTAATACAGTACTGGCTTGCAACAGACAATAAAAACATGTCAACATCACTTCAATGATGAATATCATGCAATTCAAAACACCATCATAATTATGCTATCAATCATTTGCCTGTTGAAAAAGGTGGACTATTCTGTACCTTTTCTATAGATGGAAACTAAACAAATAACGGAATACTACAACTGCTTGGCAAATGTTGGCAAGCAATTGCAAATCCCAGTGGCATGCTTCTTTACAAAATTAGCACAGTTAATGATCATAATCATAATTCAAATTTCTTGAATATTAAGGCACCTTATTATGGTACCTCAGCAAAAGCTTTTTAAAGAGAAGGTTGAGTTCTGGGAAGAGGTAAAAAATAATTTGTGAGGGTTATTATTGTTATTATGCAAGGGTGGAAGAACATCAGATTAAACATGTTCCCTGAAAAGCATGGCTCTTCAAATGCCTTCATATTCTAAATATGACATGAAACATCGTAAAAATCGGGGGTAGGTTTTTTTCACCATATGCTAGTATAGTCCCATATCCATCATTCTGTGTACAGTGCTTGTAACTTTGCCAAGATTTGGCCAAATTTCTTATAATTTTGATGATTCCAGAACCTTGCAATACACACGAATACTTATATACTAGATGATCAACCTTTTCTGATAGATTCCACACCGTTTCTTTCACAATGCAATCACATGACCAGAACTCAACTTTATCTTTAATAGTGCAGTAGTGTATATTTTTCTAGTATAGCTGTACTTCATAAATGGACATACCGTACTCATTCAAACCTGCTATAGCAACCACCTGTACAGCATATGTTGTTTTCCTTGTAGTTATTTGTTTTCCTTGTAGTTATTTATGTCCCTCATTGAAATGAGTGTTATTAAAGGTAAACCTGTCTATAAAGACCATCTGCCTATTTACAACTATTTGTTTGTGTCTCCCATGGGCAGTCTTTCTACGCAGGTTTGACTGTATTATCGTTGTTACCATTCATACCTTCCCATTTTCTTGTAGCTTTTCATGGTGCGACCTTTCTTCTGCGTTCTGCAGCTTAGTGATTCGGTCCTCCAGGCTCCCCACTTGTGTGATCAGGATCTGGAGGTAGGCGTCTGCCTCAAAGAGTTTCCGTTCAAAGTCTCGAACAGAGGGCGTGGTGCGGGGGAGGGGCAATCCGTACTGTGATTGATGAGAGAGAGAAACAGAGAGAGAGAGAGAGAGCACAATAGCAATGTTAGGTCATGGTGAATACAAATGGAGAGAATGAATTATCATCCCCCCAAAAAAACAAAATTCAAAAGAATTGAATCCCCAGATGGTCTGTGCTGTCATTCAATAAAATATCTCTTTAAGTACAAAATGGTTTATAGCGAAGTGATTCCAAAATAAAGTACAGTGTATATAAAATTTGTCCATATTTAAAAGAAAATGGGGTTGAAAAGATGCAAAAGAATCATGGAAAGAACTAGGACTAGGTCAAAGGGAAAATTCAAATATTACAAAATTACCAGCAAGATCACATTAAGGACACCATTATATTTGATACATGTATACCGGTACCGGTATTTCTTTACATAGAAATGCTAATTTCAACACAAATAATTCAAATCAATAATAATTGTTTTAATTTCAGAGCTATACCATGACAGCTCTTAGCTATCCTCTTTGCTTGAATATTCTATGTTGCGGTGAATTTTGAAATAATTTCTTCATTATATACAATATTATACGATAAAGTGGGTATATTGTCTCTTCAACGCAAAACAGACACCGAATACGCATTTTGATGGAAATTTTTGCATAGATGACCAACTGGACAGCCTCGAACAACTGTGCAAGAAGGTCCCATGTATATATATACTGGTATATTACTTTAATATGCGCGAATACACTCCTTGCACCATAGGGAAGAAAAGGGAATAAAAGGATTAAAGACAAAGATAACAGGAAAGAAATTAAGAGAATACCAGAGAAGAATGAAAACAAAGAAGGAAAGTTACAGAAGATAATAGAAGAGAAATGAAACCAATTTTTTTTTAAAAGAAATGTAAGGATTATAATAAGGAAATTTAGACAGAAAATACTCAAATAGGATGGAAGGATAACAACAAAGGTTAAAATGTGGAAAAACATAGAAGGATGATAAAATCAAAAGAATAACACAAGAAAATGTATAAAGAGACAGAAAGAGAAAACAAGAGAATGATGAAAGCAAGGAAATATAGGGAAAGAGAAAGAAAGTAAAAAAAAAGAAAAAGGAAATGATGTTTTAAAAAATGAGCAAAAGATAAAAGAAGTAGCATCAGGAAATTTCGAAATAAAAGATGAAAGAACTAAAACAAATAACATAGAAAGAAAGGAAGATGAGACAAAAGAAGAGGATGGAGAAAAACAAAGGTAATGGCAGGAGAGAAGATGGTAGAATGATAAAAACAAAGAATAGCATATGTGTAAAGATACAACCAAAAACAAAAGACACAAAGAAATACGTCCAAGTTGTAGGTGGAAATGCCTTTATATTCTAAATATGTCATGTAACTCGTAAAACTCAGGGGGGGGGGTAGGTTTTTTACGCCACGTGTTCGTGTAGTCCCATATACATCTTTCTGTGTACAGTGTTTGTAACTTTACCAAGACTTGGTCAAATTTCTTATCATTTTGATGATTCCAGAACCTTGCAATACACACAAATTCTTCTGCTAGATGATCAACCTTTTCTGGTCGATTTCACACAGTTGTAGTTGTACATGTTGTGATTTACTAACTCTCAAATAATACATTTGATAGAAATTAATTACTATTCAAGTGCATACCGGTATATATACATGTACATACTACATTCATGTAGATATTAATTTTACCCAGAAAAGAAAGAAACGCATAACAGGTATTTTTTGTTATAAGACAGTTAGAATAGACGTATAATAAATCTGTCCCATATGATTTAAATTCAAGCACTTAACAAACGATTTACTACAGTATGTGCAATTAAACAACTACGATTTTCAAACAATAACATAAAACAAAAGAACAAAATAAAAACACTTATCCCCCCCCCTCAAATAAAAATTAACTTCTAGAGGGAATTTTACGAGGGTCTTACATTAATTTAAAGTATTGTCGATCATAAGAATCAGAATCCATCTGGGGCTAGGTATCTAGACTAGAAAGATCCATGAATTTTAATTCATAAATTTATCAATCCTTCACATTATTACATGTACTGTAGGTACCAGGTTACTGGTATTAGCAGACAGGCTAAAATGAGTGACAAATACATTGTGTGGATGTGAGTCAGTGTATACAGATGCATACTGACATAATGTCAAAGCAAATATTGGCATTAGCTTTTAGCATTGATCTAAGTGTGCATAGTCTACTACATATACATGCTTTACATCAAGCTCTACAATTTGCAATCCATATCGATTGCAAAGTCTTCCAATCAATCACACTTACAAACTTTTATCTCATTTAAAATTGACTTCAAGTTGCAATCATATCAAATCAATCACAACTATGTATAACACAGGGCCCTATTGTCCATACAAGTAATCTTTGTGTTTTCAAGAAACTCCACATAATATTCAACAAAACTTTTCAATAAATCATATATACTTAACGTAGAAATGAATAACATCTGCCACACAGAACCAAAATGACAATTACAAATACTGAATGGCAAATCATATTTAAGAATAATCATATTGCCTGAGGTGAAGTCTTAAAGACAGGGGAAATGTATGTAATATGGTTATAATATGATTAAAGCCTTGAAGGCAATATAGTCTCATATCATTCAAAAACTTAGCAGTCAATATCATTGGTATCATTCATCCATTTTTATGTGTGAATAATGATATATACTGTATGACAAACATTACATTTCCAATTTATGAATCAAAAAGCAAAGAAAGATTAATACAGCACTTAGGTATGTAAGGGCCACAATTCACAACACCTCCTGCTAATACATGTATATGTCCTTTTTCGCAAGATTTGTCTTTTATTAAATTCATTTACATATAAAATACTGGTTCATGATGACTTTAAGATGGTTTTCTGCCAGTGCTGTGTATGTGATCATATACGCGTACAGTATGTACTAAGATAACATTGAAGTTAATTTGCTTAGCAACGCAACAAACTAGGGCATTGACTACAATATTCAATTATTCTTGGACTGTCAAGACCTGTTAACTCTAATGTGCATCAACATCAAGGCATTAGAAAATGATAGAGATTGGACTACATGACATGAGAGCTTGTCCAAGACTTGACTGACATAGCAGCAGTGATTTTACACCAGGTGCATACATTGCTAAGTGATATTTATAGATGACAACATAATTTGTGCAGTCAATAATGTTTTATGTATGTACAATTTTGGTCATCCATCATTAAATTAAAATTAAATTCTTTATGATACTTTAATCAAAGCTTTAAAATGAAATTACCTGTTCATATTTATACTATACATTATCAAATATTTGAGAGAAAAATAACTTACTCAGGCCTATACTATGAATTATATTAATGGAAATATATATCTATTACACGAAATTGGTATACATGTACATTCCTTTTAAAGGGATCGTTTAACAATGTTAAATCTGAGATACACGACCCTACGTGTTATCAGTGTCTGTGATATGGTGACATATTGAAGCCCTAAAAAAAATTGCGCTTCAAAATGATCAAGAAGTGCCTCAAAAAAGTAAAAATCTTTGAGTGACCGGTTTTACCAAACTCATTTTCCCCAATAGACTGTAGTGTTATGAAAACCGTCAGGCGAACGGTTTTTTAGAATTTGTAATTCCAATCATTGATATCTTGATAATCAGACAGGCGATCGGCTTGTAAAATTCATGGGGTTCCTGGCTGACCTAAAGGTTTATAATTATCATTGCATCATGAGCTAAGTCCAGAATTTTGTTTCAAAATCTGAGACAAAGTTACCGGATCCCTTTAACACATTCATGTGTAAAAAACATATTTTTTTTTTTTTTTACATATTTACCTTCATTAGGCATAATACATGGACATTCTTCATTGTACAAAACACACCTGAACATACATTAGGTACAAATGAAAAAATGGTGAAATAACATCTTACCTGATACAGCCAGGTGCATTAAAATTATATCACACTCTCTTCAAATCAGATGCACTACACTCCTTATTCCCACACGACAAATCATGTGATGCTACATGAGTTGATTCCCAAAGGTATACCGGTATTCCGGCTTTTCCCCCTCTCTCTCCCTTACATTAACTCCTACATGTGCATACAATACATGAGGATTGGGAATAGACTGAACGTGATGTGATCGTGACGTACGAGGAAGCTCTGACGAACCATATGAGTCATCAAAGTGCGCGCTCTCCATCTCCCTCTCACTCACTCCCTGTGAAGCAGTCTCTCAGTGATTAAGTAGGGGACCACCCCATCCCCCCCCCCCCCCNGGGCCCCCCCCCCCCCCCCCCCCCCCCATGGAGGACCCACACAAATTTTGTTTTGGTTTCCTGCTTCTGAATGCCCACATATGTACACTGTACCCTCTGTATACAAAGTATGGTTTTCTATCTTAATATTCCATAGTATAGAAAACAAGATTACATACTGACAGGTTCATTCAATGCTGTAATATTATTCCAATATTGATGTGATTCCTCTGCATCCATGATTGTATTTTCGTTATGATGACTCTGAATTGCTGCAATTACATGTACAATCATACTTTAAAGTGACTCTGTAACATTGTTGAAGGTTGATGAAGAACTGTGCAATTTTTGTATGACATGTCATCACTTATTATATTCCTTCTATCGTACTAACCCTCTAATATGCAAAAAATCCTGAAAAATTTCTCAAACCAGAAAGATATTTATGGTTTTCTTTGAAGTTGTCACTGTGCGACACCCTCTAGCAGTAAATTCTCCCAACCAATTTTTGATTTTGCCCAACCGTTTTTCCATGAAAATAAAGCATAAAACAGGCTTTTAAAAATCTTTCAACACTTGAATGTCTGGAATGGTACAATGTAGTAGGGGTGTTAAAGGTGACATGTTTTAAGTAGGAAACATTGTATTATGATCAATTTTTTTCCAGAAATAAGTTCATGAAAATTACATGTTTTCATGTCACAACTTTCACCCTCAAAATCGCTGAGACATTGGTAGTAAACTCTCACAAAAAAAAAAATATGATGAAAAAGTTTCTGTTTTCATGTTTATTTATACTGTCATACATAACCCTTAAATAAAACACACTTTTATTTTTCTAAAAATACATTTAAATTAGAGTAAATAGCTTCTAAACATTCAAACACGTGAAAATGCTGAAAAGACCCAACCCGATGGAATGACCCATATGTATTCACAATCGCATGGCCGCATGCACAATAGCAATATTGCACATATGCCGCATGCACAACAGGCTGTGCGAACAGCTGGAGTGAACGGCCAATCAGAAAGCAAAATTTTTATTTACATCCCTCTGATTGGGCGAGAGCACTCAGGTACGGCACGTGCCGGTTTTCTCCTCAGCATCCCGTGTAAAATTAGAGGGACACTGGAATTGATATAAATGTTTGAATGTAATGTATCTCAATGTCGTGAGGGGGGTCAATCGAATACTGACGAG
>BEXV01002228.1:0-15523 GCA_003118195.1 Hemicentrotus pulcherrimus
TATGATTTTGATGACTCCAGACCCTTCCAGTGCACACCAATACTTACATGCTACATGATCAACTGTTTCTGATCCTTTTCACACCTTTTCTTTCACAATGCAATCGCATTACCAGTACTAAAGTTTAGCATGAAACACAATGTATATATACATGACATATGTAACAATTATTTCAACATAGAGTATACAGTAAATAATTTAGATACGGAAGAAGGCGAAAACCCGGAAAGCATAGCTTGAGTTGGGAACGCCCATAATAAATTAACACAGTTATCGAGAGATCATTATAGATATTACATTTTATATAACAGAAAGTTGATAGGAAAGAACAAAAATAGTAAATGGAACAGAGAGAAGAAAAAAAAAATGAGGAGAGAATTAAGTATAGGAAGGCATGTTTACTTATAAGGCATGTTCACTTATTCAAGCATTTGTATTCAAATCTTTCTACCCCATCTTCCATTATCTTGTCCCTCCCTCTCCCTCTTCTTCAGCTTCCTCCCTCTGTACCTTTATCTCTCCTTCCTTATCTCTTTGAAATCACATCTACACGTATAGGCCTACTAATGCAATTATTAATTCTTTGTATTTTTGTTTTGTTTATACCATACTTTTTACGCACATTCCCCGATTATAATATTATTGTATATATCATATGTATTGTTCTAGTTGTAAACCAATCCTTTCAGCCTGTGGTGCTGGTCAGTTCTTATATACCAATAAATAAATAAAAAAATAAAACAATAAAAAGTGCTGAGGTACACTCACGGCTTGTTGCTCCATACGAGAGAAGATAACGTTGAGCATCTGCGTGAGGGTTGCCTTGGCAGTGGTCTGATTGATCAGGTTCTTACTGGCCAGGTAGATGTTATAGCAGGTGCGTACAACCTGGAGAAGGGTGCCCTCGTGGACCTCACATGTCGCTGATGTGACAGCCGTGAGCAGGGCCTGGAGAGAGAGAGAGAGAGGTTACGAAACACAAGTTTCATGTTTGATAGGTCCAGTGGACGAGACTTTTTCTAACAAATTAGACGTTAGACCTAATGGATGTTGTATTGCCCTTTAGGTGCCAAAACATGGTGGGTCGGTCAGAAATCTTTTTTTCTTTAACTTGTGTGTTTTTTTCTCCCTCTTTGGACTGATATATCTCAGTTTTGATTGCTACAATATTTTTTTTTCTTTAAAAAAAAGGTTTTAAAAAAAAACAACAAAAAACGCAGACCATAGATTTCAAATTTTTTGGGTCGGTCGCAAAGGGCAATACAACATCTTTTTTATGTATAGGCCTTATAGCAGGTGCATATGACCTGCAAGAGAGTGCTCTTGTGTACTTAACAAAAAAAAAGGCAAGCTGTTTGCAAATATGTTACAATTCAATGACAAAATTGCCAATTTGAGATTTGCGTAGAATTAGTAAATTTCTAATCGTTTGTCCAATTCTTTTCAAACTTGCGTCATTTCAAACTCACATCATTCCGTTCTCTTTAATTATTCTGCTTTCATACAAATGAACTTATTAAAAAGGTTAGAAATTGCCCTTTGTACACTGAATGCTGCAGGTTTCTGTTTGATGAAAATACAGCAATGGAGGCTAGTTTGGAATGTGTGGCCATGAGGTCCACTTGGCTTTCATAGAAGACTAAATGCTGAATGACCTCATTCATTCATTCCTATCAACAGAGGAGAGTCACCACCTTTGCACGTTAAGTACCCACTGCACTATCCTTTATAAGAGTAGGGGGGAAACCCCGGTGTAGTGGTCCACCTGCGCACCCCCAATCAGTTATACCGGGAGGAGAGACCCGAGGGTCACAGGGATTTACTTCACTTTCCACCTCCCAGCCATAGGTGACGCCAAATACTAAATAATAATAATATCAAAGCGCAAAGTAAGTTTGATTTGACGAGTGTGAGATGGAAAATTATTTAGTTTCTGCATCCTTAAATAGAACGACTGCATCTTTCACCTCGGAAACAGTCTTACTATTTCACTAAAAAATACAGTCAAACCTGCTTTAGTGACCACCTGTCTCCAATGACCACATTTATTGTTTCCCTTAAAAATGGTTTTTCATTGAAACATGTACTGAAGGAACCTGTCTACAAAGACCACTTTCTGTGTTTCCCTTGGGAGGTCTCTATAGACAGGTTTGACACATAGTAAACCTTTGTTACTCATTTCACTTACCTTGATGATTTGAAGCTGTACGCCTTCATCTGTCTGGGTCCCTATGAAGCACCCACATATAGTCTCTACTATCCTATCGATCAGCTTCTTGCCCGGAGCGGTGCTGTCAGGCCCCTCCCCCGTCAGGTGACCGTACGCTATCAGTTTCTATGGCAACAAGATAAGAGGAAAAGTTAGACATTGAGAGATGAAACAAGATCATTTCATCAAAATATCACTATGAATATTGAAAGATGGTTGTCTAAGCTATCAGTTTCTTCCCCATAATAATGTCAAGTGACCATATGTGATCAGTTTCTATGGTAACATGAAAGAGATGAAAAGAAGTGCTCAGATATGATTGAGAATTACAAAAATTCTTGCAATGAAATACGTTCACAAAGCATCCACCAATAGTTTCATCTATCCATTATCTTATTGATTGGTTCAGGCTACTCTCCAGTGAAGTGACTAAATATGCTATCAGTTTCTACAGCAACAAGATTGAAAGAATTTCAATCATTGAGAGACAAACGAGACTGTTTCATAAAAAATCATTTGGTAATGTTACAAGATATTGTTTTGTTATTAACAAGATACTATCTTGTTCATAACATTCTCTTTGAAATAAGTGCTGTCTTTCCTTCCATGTTGAATTCTATCAGTACCTTTTGGCAATGAGATAAGTACAAATGCTCAGAAGCATAAGTGGTAAAGATCATTACATGTATAACCTTGTTTCTCACTGAATACTTTCCTTGTTTTGTTTTTTTATCTTCTTAATCGTTTGATAGAAATGTCAGAGTTTTATAATGTTTTTATTGCCCATTGACTGTATATACACATTGTTTTAATTGATGTTGGAATTTGGAAATAAATGATTTGAATAAGCGAGTTCGTAATTAGGATTTGTGCATGGGCAGATTAAGGTCATTCGTACCCTAATTGTAAAACCATTGAGACGAATCATAACTTCTACATAACTTTTTTCACTCTCAATAGCACATGCTATCTGTTTGGAGCTAGAATGGCATTACATGTATGTCATATCATGTAACACAGAGTGAACACCCTTCTGGCTGCAAACATACAATGTACTTTTACTGAACTTCTCACTTTACAAGAGTTCAAGCAGAACCAAACATGTGCTTTATCTGCTGCTCACGCGCATTTCAAAATCATAAGGAACATTGCTGATTTGTATTTATAAGTAAAAATTACTCCATTTCCTGTTGTGCATTTGTTTCCAGGGCAACCTAACTTGATTTTGGAGGAATGTGCCAAAGGAAGACATGGCCTTTTGAACTTTAAACCTTCATTATGGTTCTCAATATTATGTGCCAAATAATATATTCCTTTTTGACATTCCCAGCATTGATAAAAAAACATGGCGTCCGAATGTTCGAGTATTCGCTTGTAAGCCTGTCAGTGTACTTGGGTACCTCATTACACTCTTGTGCACAGCCTTATTTTGAACTTTTGAGTTTCTTATAACACTACAGTCTGTTGGGGAAAATGGGTACCAGTAGTGGTATGGTAAAATGGGTCATTGAAATGTTTTTACTCTTTGAAGTAGTTCATGATATTTTGAAACGCAATTTTGTGAGGGCTTCAATATTACACCATATCACAGACACTGATAACATGTAGGGCCATGCATCTCAGATTTTTTAAACTGGAAACATTCTCAAACAATGCCTTTAAGAATACATCCATTCCCACTGGAGTGTGGCGGGAGTGCAATCGTAACGAGCTGGAACTCACCTGCAGACAATCGAGGGCAGTGTTCACAATGCGAGCTGATTTTGATTGACAGGCGAGCTCGAAGGGTAAGAAGTGTCTGTCCGCTGCAATGGAATTGATGTTGCTCTTTGGGAGAGGGAGGGCAGATGAGGATGCCTTCACAGGAGAAGATTCAGCACTTAAAATAAAAAATATTGAAATAAAACTTTTCTTTCATAGTACTCTTTTCAATTCACAAATGAGGAATGATCTACAAAATAATTGTACCAAACCAAATTCATCAAAACATGAAAAGTATACTACAGTCAAACCCGCTTTAGTAACCACCTGTCTACAAGGACCACATTTTTTGTTTCCCTTGAAAATGGTTCCTCTCTGAAACATGTACTAAAGGAACCTGTCTACAAAGTCCACCTGTCTACAGAGACCACTTTTGTGTTTGCCTTGGGCGGTCGCTATAGACAGGTTTGACTGTATCAATATAACCATCTCTTGGTATGGGAGGTACTGGAGTTATAAACAATGTGATTGGACGAACAAGGTCTACATTTTCCATCAAAGAATATATGATCAAGATGCAGAAATAGCTATAATAAACCTCTGCCATCATGTGTAATGAATGAACTATGCATTTCTAACGTTAATAGTTTTCCAGTGGGTAATCAAAGATAGAACGGAGAGAGAGAGAGAGGGAGAGAGAGAGAGAGAAAAAAAGGGGGGGCAAAAAGGCATAGAGAGAGAGAGAGAAAAAGAGAGAGAGAGACAGACAAATACAAACATAAGAGAGAGAGAGAGAGAGAGAGAGAGAGATAGAGAGAGAAAAGAGGTATAAAGAGAGAGAGAGAAAGAGACAAAGACAAACAGAAGAGAGAGACAGAGAGACAAAGAGACAAAGACAAACAGAATGTATATATATATAGAGAGAGAGAGAGAGAGAGACAAAGAAAAACAGGAGAGAGAGACGAAGAAAAACAGGAGAGAGAGAGAGAGAGAGACAGAGACAGACATAGACGAACAGAAGAGAAAGAGAGAGAGAGAGAGAGAGAGAGAGAAAGTAAAATGTGAGGTACACCGTAAATATCGCAAGTAGGGAAATATGTTTTAAAAAAGAAATATGGCACAGATTTGTGAAGATGCTGGTACTCTCTGAGTGTGAATTTCACTCTGTGTACATCACTTCATCATGCACATTCAGTCCGCAATGCTGTGTAAAAGAAAACAATCTAAAAAAGGCCCTTTTATGCTCAATAGCTCTTTTAGAATCATCTAAACATGGCAATATGTGCATTTTATTTAAAAAATCTGAACTCGAGATTTCCCAGAGCCAAACTGCTTTAACCTTTCACGTTTGCTTTTCACTCATCTAATTCCCTGCGATGTAGATTTGTAAGGAAAGCACAAATTACCTCTCAAAAAGTAGGAAATTAGAAGTAAAAGTACACGTCTGAATGCATGCCTACCTATAAGTTCATTTAAATGTTGTTATTTAGACATGCTAGACCACTTTATTATTAATGTACATGTATTTCAATTGATGCTTGTTTCGGGTTACGGTCTATTTGATTCATCTGTAATGCAAAATGTCATCTCTATGGTTGGATTTCAATTAGCTGTTGTTGTGTCAGGCAAACCTCTGACAATCTCCCTCCCCCCCCCCAGTCATCATGAGAAACTTTTGTTCAATAAGTATGCTTAAAGCTCATCAGTATCAGTGTAAAGGAGGGATCAGACCACACTGCAAGGTCACTGGACAGGTGGTTATCTCATCAACGTAGCTCTCAAATACCATAAGAAAAAGAGGATCATGGTGGACCAATGGTCACCGATTAGGCATTGTTTGTTATATAGAGGGCGCAAGTAGCTACAAGTAGTGCAGTGAGCCTTTAAACTTAGTCCACAGGTCTCATCATTATAGGAAATGCACATTTACATTCTTTATTATTCACTTCATAACACCTTTCAAAAGACTATTTGTCTTGAAAAGAATCTAAATGAATACTACAAAATAACACTGCAAAAAAATCTCAAATATGATAAACATGGCAGAAGGCAATGTAAATACATTTTTCTTTTATCATCAATTTCATTACAGGTTTTACTCTTTCTTTATCAAATAAGGTAAAACACATTCACATATTCCTACATGTATTTCAGCAGAACTTCACTTCTACAGAACGCTATCACAAGGTTTGAAATCCAAATTTGAAACAGACTTGTAATCAAATTCTATGTTAAAGGATGTGAAATTTGTATGTACAGGTAATGTACATACATGTACATGTACACACAACAGTGAAAAGTGCATATATATATATATATATATATATATTGCTATGTTTATTCTATCATTCAGGTGTGACTACTATTATCATTCTTTTTACCATTACATTGATAAGCATATGCATGTAGTTTATCTTTATTGATCTGGTATGTCAGGGCTTTCGATCATACATTAAATTCAACATACCGTACATGTTTGACTTGCCTTATTTCATCATTCACATATATGTGACCACTTTTATCAACCTTGTTAGTGTTACATTAGTAAGCCTATAGTTCATCTGTAAGGTTTGGGTCTGTCCCTCTTTCGAATGTAGTAAATTCAAACTATTTGACTCACCTTCCACTCTGTAACTCAGCTTTGATTTCACCTAAAGAGATGAGAAGAGAAAAAAAAAATGAAATACAAGTATATCAAGCGCTGTACTGGAGACTTAATGTAGCATACTTTCCACAAGGGAGACGAATGTACCCTCCCCTCCTCATTGACTTTTCAATTATTCAGACATATGGCTTTAACATGTGTGCCCAACACCAACCGTGAGGGCAAAAATCATTTTTAATAATGTCAATACAATGATAAAAATGATTATAGCAAGTGTTTTCTCACAGAGGCCCAAAAAATAAAATCAACAACAAAAAAAGGATATTCTCTAAGTCATAATAAAAAAATAAAAAAATCAACCTACAAAAATGTACACACATACATTTGTACATGTATATGTAGGGCAATTTCAATGGCTGTGTGTTTCTTCTATTGACAAGTGAACATGACAATGACATACTGTATATATTTCATCATGACATGATTTCAGTCTCTAAAAGCAATACAACATTGGTAGTGACTATTGAATTTGTGACATTTTTCTTGACATAATTGATTTCTTGATAGTCTTTATTCCATGAATTTCTAGTTGTACTTATTCCAACTGAGCCATGCAAATCGCAAAGTGTCACTCATTTTCGCACTCCAAAATAATACCCAATTTGCAAAACCGGGAGGTTCATAATTTGTTGGTAAAATTTTTTTGGGCATGTGGCAGACAGCTGGTTTGGAATTAAACAAGAGCTTGGCTCACAAATACAGCACATTATTTACGTCTATCTCTATGTGTACAGGAACAATACAATGAAAAACTTGAGTGATTCATGCTCTATCTTATTGACCAGACAAGACATTAGACATAGCACAATCACTTTGAATATGGTCAAGTTCAACTTAAATGCACAATTTGGCTTAGGATAATTAATAATTAACTTTTTTTTTGCATAATTTGGTTGAAATTCAAAATCATTCCACAGAGATAAACATAGCACAATATATAATCTGTGAATAATTAGGCTTGGCCAGCTATAATTTAGCTTGGCAGCCATCTTGGAGAAAAATAGTAAATGGTAATGCTCTGCCTCCTCCTTTTAAGAAAAAAAGCCCAGACGAGAAACACATTATGTTTTCTATTCTAATCCATGTGACTTAACATGAATAAACAATGACATGATTCAACTCAGGGAAATTTGTTTAATGTTGGACCTGGATTTATTGTCACTACAGTTGTGGATTTTATTGAAGATGAAGCCCATGCATTAATTTTTTGTGAGATTGTTCTTTGTTTCACTTGTTCAAATAACCAATCTACTGCAGTATAAACCATCAAGAATGAATCATAGCAATTTTCTCTCAAAATATGATTCCCATACCAGAGCTCAAGATAAGCTTTCACTTTAGTGTAAACTAACATAATAATTCACCTCTTGTAAATCATCAATCTTAATACACACCACTGCTAATCTCACTCCGTTCCTCTCTCCTAAAATAAGTCTCCAAATTATATTAAACACCTGGCCCTGAAACGACACATCTCTCTCTCTCTGTAAGCAGGTCTGTCCTGTTTTATTGTCCAGTATATAACAAGCTGTTTTAACATGTGCTTCATGCAAATTATATTCAAATGAAAATACATACATCATATATCAACTAACAGTAAAATAGGATTTAAATATAAAACTGAATATTCATAAGCATAGGAGAAGAGAACCAATGATAAGCAAGTAGTGGAAATATGTAAAGCATACACACAAGACTCATGAATAAAGAATGAGAAGAGAGTGAGAAGAGAACAAAGGAACATACCAGGTGAGATGGACAACTTGGTATGTAAAGAAATAGAATGGTGGAGATCAATGGTGGAGATGAATGGATGAAATGAATATGCAAATGATGTGAAATGAATATGTATGGCATAAGAGAATAGAGAAACAAATAGTAATAGGGACAAATATAAGTAGGGAAAGAGTCTAATTTCAAATCTTACATTAGCATTGTCAAGATTCATGTGAAACATACGTTGTACTGTACACACAGTCTCAGGCGAACCCTGTTTTGGAGCCAATTAATGTCTGTTGGATGGTGAGATTAAAGGTCCCAAGACGTATGTAATCATATCTCATTGATACAAGTCTATAATATCTCAATCACACACACCTTTCATTATTAGTCTATGTATGTTGTGGTTTATTGTTTGCATTAATCATGTTGACACTACATTCCACATATAGATTTCCATATGGAGAGAAACATAAATGTATAATGGTATGTACATATACATTACTAACACGACGGCAGTTTCCATGTGCAGTATAACATAATGGGCTGACCCAAGAACAGTTTGTGCCACATCCGTCAATGCCTTCCATCAATGGCTGACGGGAGGCCGCAACTAAGTCCAGGAACATTTTACTTGCGCCATGTTAATAGCATTGCACCATGCACCTGGCTCACGTAAGCACACACACACAAACACACTCATTAGTCTACAATAATCTTCAACTGTGAAGGATGTAGACTTTACCCAAAGAAGAAGAAGAAGAAGATACCAGACTTGAGTTGAAGGGAATACCATAGACGAGTGTACAAGTTTCGCAATACATGTACAGCAAAATGAATTGGATGACCCATCAAAAACACCCTCAGTCTCTCGGAGATTCTTTGCATGAGGGAAATTCATGATAAGCTTGCATTTTTTGAATGGGGCGATATGGTGGATAAAAATGCAGTGTATTTCATAAGACTGCTTGGTCGTGAAATCAATGGCCACCTTTGGTAATTCCAGACAGAAAAACTTACAAATAATTTACTCTGTAGGTTACTTTCTATGCCTTAATAATGAGACTTTTACTTTAATAGGAAACTCTCTGGGCGCGCCTTTTCACACTAACCGCTATTTTTGTAAGCAAGTATCAAGTTGGCAACGCTTAAACAAGCATTTATTGCATGTACAGTATTTGTGTTTATGGCAGAACCAAGATCACAAACTATTATCAGAGGTCATAATCTTTCTATGTAAATCGCATCATCAGGAACACATTGTATGTAAATAGAGCGCTCTCACTCCAGTAACAAATTTCCATATTTTTGTTAAATTCTCGACAGATTTCAAAGTGCTTTATATCAGAAGAAAGAGACCACTAGGCCAGGCCAGCTAGTGGACTCTGAAGCTAATTTGCAAGGTTCGTCGGGTGCAGGAATGGGTGATTACAAACACATTTTTTGTTTTATTTACATCACTCTACACGCAGGCACATGGGTGCCAAATAGGGCTTGGTGATATCAATATTTTCATCAAGCCCTCACCATCCATCAATTCTCGTAGTCGTAATGCAACTAAAATGTATACTTCATTAATTTGCCATTTCTTTAAACAACTTTCTTTACATATAGCTAGACCAAATATAGATTTTTATTTGACTCTCTTTCTCTTGATCTTACTCCCCAAAATGGCAGGATCCAATTGGGCCTCAGAAGTGGGAGTCAGACTAGATTTGGAGTTGGACTCAGAGTGAAGTTTGTTCTTCTTCTTCTTCTTCTTCTTCAAGATAACCTGCCTCCTTCAATACTGAAGATTCTTGCAGATGCCGCGTATACTCAGCCTGGTTGGGGTATGCAGGTGGACCATTACACCAGGGTTTCCCCCTACTCTTATACGAATAGTGCAAAGGGTTCTTAACGTGCAAGGGGGTGACTCTCCGAGGGCACTCCAGCAAAGCATAGAGAGTCAATGCTGATGCGTATTGACCTCTAGCACTGCATACATGCTGTAAGGCAGGTATTATTATACCCATACACAAATACACACACCACACAAAATCGCATAGACTCTACACAATCATGTCGATGCAGCTGTAAGCAAAGTTAGACACTAGACTTACAATTTGAATTTTTAAATTATTCTTTTTAACATCAGTAAGTTCAAAAAATTGTATTTTTCTGCTATTTAGGTGTCATCAATTGTCACTAAAGTACCGGTTTTGAGTGAAATCAGTTGAGTTTTGTACAGTGATGTTTGCAATGTTGAGAATCAAAAGCACAGCTTTTACTACACAGCCAGGATAGTGATGCTCCTTTGTGTGTCAGAGGGACGGAGTGTTTTCCACTTGACATAACCTGCATCTATGAACAAGGGAAGGGGTACGTTAACACAGAACGCAGGCTTCAGTCATCCGCCTGGGTGGGAGTCGAACCCGGGATCTTTGGTTCGACAGGCAGACGCTTTACCGGCACTAGAAACTTGCAAACATTTACTAGGGTGTCTGATCGCGCACCCGATGTTGTGTGCTAAAATTCTTCCCATTGAGTTTGCACGCATCCCTATGCAGTCTACATGTATTGCGCGACCCTGCAAAAAAAGTCAAGTTTCTTTTTTCAAATCGAGATTCAAACCTCTTTCTGTTGTAATCCTGAAGGTAATACTCAATAAATGAGGTGTCATATGAAAGAGCAGGTGAATTCCAATATTTCCAAAGGGGCGTCATTTCGGAATTCTAAAAATATCTTGGTCAAAACAGTTATTTAAACATTGTATCCTGGCTAACTCTAAAATTTGCCACTTTTGAGATATGACGCCCCATGCGATAAGTAGTCCCAGTCCTAATAAACATATCTATGCGCTTATTTTTTCGCTAGCCCCCAGGGATCACACCTGATTGCAGTTTAAAAATACCCTTCCCCACATTTTTCGGATCACCTAATAAAGGAGGCGTGAGCTCCGCTCAATCCAAACCATGGTTACATCGCGCAACATTTACGCGGGCGAACGATACAGTGAGTGAAAGTATGGGAAGCCGTTCGCGCACAAAAACCCGGAAGTGAATACACGTTTTAATCAATGGCAATATCGTGTAGACAACGTGCATGCTGTCTCCGCTATTTTGCCATTGACTATAACGTGTATTCACTTCCGGGTTTGATGGTGCGAGATTGCTTCCCATACCTAGTCAATGCGGAGACAGCGTGGCTCAAGCTACAAGTTGCGCATGACATGCGTACGCTATGCATACGCTTGCATATCGCGCGATACAGCTGTTTGGCTAAATTTAGCAAAACAACATAACTCTGCGGTTACGTCTTTTTCGTCGATTCTGACCAAATCGATATGAATGTTACAGCTTTTTGGAGGGGCTGTATCTTTTGACAGAAACATCGATGAGACTTGAAATTCGAAATGTAGTATTCTGATTACATTCTTAATTCAAATATCAAACTAAAATGGTGAAAAACGATCCCAAATTGAAAATTGAAAAATCGTTCAGACACCCTAGATCTAGATCTAGGGTCTAGACCACTCCAGCAAAGCATAGAGAGTCAATGCTAATGCGTATTGACCTCTAGCACTGCATACATGCTGTGAGGCAGGTATTATTATACCCATACACAAATACACACACAACACAATATCGCATAGACTCTACACAATCATGTCGATGCAGCTGTAAGCAAAGTTTGACACTAGACTTACAATTTGAATTTTTTAATTATTCTTTTTAACTTCAGTAAGTTGAAAAAAATGTATTTTACTGCTATTTAAGTGTCATCAATTGTCTCTAAAGTACCGATTTTGAGTGAAATCAGTTGAGTTTTGTACAGTGATGTTTGCAATGTTGAGAATCAAAAGCACAGCTTTTACTACACAGCCAGGATAGTGATGCTCCTATGTGTGGTCTAGACTAGATTCTAGATCTAGACTAGATCTAGATTTACTTTTTTAGTGACATGACAGAAATTGATTATTTAACCTCCATTTACCAAAATCTTAAATTTAAACACTTTAATCTAATTAGGAATGTTATGTACATGATTGAATAGTCTACTGATTATTATTATTTTATTAAATCACACATTGCACTGACACACACCCCCTCTTCACAACAGAAAGCCGCATTCACAAAACACAGTCATGACAGTAGGCCTACATACACACACGCGATGCGCCACCGGCAAGTTCTGGCTAGCTGGCTTCACTGGTTTCTATCCGGCTTGAATATTTACCTAGTGCGACTTCACAGGCCTTTTTCAGCTGTGAGTTGTACGATTTCTTCGCCTCTTTGTCGTTAAGGATCTTCTCGAGGGCCCGCCGAAGGAACATGTCCCTTCCTTGAGAATGCTCTGCCATATTATTGGCTCACCTTACTCTCACAAAACCAAGCAAAAACGGAAATTGTCACCGAAAACACGAAAACATGTACCGGATTCGTTACTTCTATTTACAGACATACGTGTAGCACTTCGCCATGTTGAGGGTTGAGGGCTATGACATCGCCCCCTCGCCAAAATCACCGTAGATGGCGATATTCTATTTGAATCAGGGAGGTGTGAGTTGAATCACAAGTCAAGGAAATATGGAAAGTGCAACCCAAATTGGGATCACAATGACTTTCTAAAAATCAACCTGATCGAGGCAGTTTTTGTCATCCGAAGTTTGTTCATCAATGATTGAAAAGTCCAAACAACACAAAGATGTCTTATGAAAACGATATGCATATCTATACGATATACAATAGAGTATTTAATTTACCCTGTCTGTGCGATTTTGTATTGAAAAGATTTTAAAGACTTTTACTGTGCTTTCTCCCTATAGGTCCTAAAGCCATTATCGTGGATGTTTTGTTTCTTTTGGAAGTGATGCACCTATGAGAATATTGATATTTGGTTCAATTAGAGCTCATCCATTTATCATCAACTTCATTACCAAACACAATAAATCGGTTTACTACTGAACGATACCAATTTCCAGAAGCGGATCTAGAGGGGGGGNCAATGAATGAACTCGTGTATAGTTGGAATCAAATAGGGCCTATGCATAACTATATATAACTTGTTGCTTTGTCCGGTAGGCCTCGGGCAAGCTTTCAGGTTGTCAAGAGCAACCTTTCTTTAAACAGTACATGCATACAAATTAGAAATGTTAGTTTATTATGTATACTGTCACAGATCCCTTTCTCTCTCACTATACTATATTTCTCTCACTCTCTCTCTATCTCTTTCTCAGTCTCTGCTCCTTTGATCCGCCCCTCCCTCTCTCTTTCTCATGACCCGCTCCTCCGGCTTTCTCTTTTTCAGTCTCTGCGCCCGGCGACCGTCGCCCCCCCTCTCTCTTTCTCCTGCAGTCTCTGCTCCCTCGATCCGTCCCCTCTCACATAATTCCCTCCTCTCTCTCTCTCTCTCTCTCTCTCTCTCTTTCTTTCTCTCTCTCCCTCTCTCTTTAGATCTTGGCTTGCCGCTGTATTTCATTTGCCGGGAGTCTGCCGGAATCAAATTTTAAAAACGGCATATAATATAGGCAATGACATGGCAAACAGTGATGACAGTTGCCCTAGATGATAAAAACTTAATAGTGTCTGCAAATTTGAAATTTTGTGAGTATGTTTCTTTTTCCATTCTTGTTGGAAAGTTATTTTCTCAAAGGTCTACACATTACAGCTATCCGCACTTTCCCCGTTCCTTCTCTTTCTCATTCTTTATTTTATGTCGATTCTCCCCGTTCACTTTCTCTATAGGTTTTTTTTTTTAGGGGAAAAGGTTTGGCAAAAAAAAAAACTTGAAGAAAAGAAGGATAAGACTATTAACCACTGGGACAAATAATGAAAACTATAAGTAAAATACAAAACACATTGTTTTCTATTGGGGGCTTATAATGCTAGTTATATACTAGCCGTTATGTCTTATCAAATAGACCGTCACCACTACTGGGTCAGAAGGAATTAGACCACACAGAGAGCCATCGAGGTCACTGTGACAGTTTGCTATCTCATTAACTCAGCTCTCATTTAACATAAGAAAAAGAGGATCATGGGGGACCAACAGGCACCGATTGGGGAAGTTTTCTATATAGAGGGAGCAATTAAGTAGCTATGGCAGTGTGCCTTTAAGTAACTTTGGTGCCAAAATATCGTCCTTGTTTTCACGAAGTGACGGTAGTAATTTTAAGATCCAGAGTTTGCATAATGAAGTTCCAGTCACATTAGGTCTTAAATATTATTTACACCTCTTGTAAATTGATGTTCTTTTGTGTGTTTAGTAATATTTGTTGAATACTTTTAGATGTAAACTTTGATACGTGACATGAACAAATATATAAAAATACATATACTTAAAAATAACAACCTTTGGTAAGGGTATTAATAATTTAGTTGTTTATTTGAAAGATAGTCAGGAGTAGACATTCATCCTTGTAACCTTCTTTGCACGTTTTTGTTTCATTATTAGGGACTTTTAGATTTGCGTGTACTGATACGTGTGACGTCCAGCATTCAAGACAGTGCATTAAAAGGACGTCGACCATAGCAATGCACATTGTCTTCGTGCGAATCTAAAAGTCCCTACTGAGATCTGTCACCGCCGCGATAAGTGGTATAGCGCCATCTGCGCTAAGTAGCAGTACAGTCCTCTAAAATCAACACGTCTCATTCATTTCCAATCATGGCGGAAGAAGTATCAGAAACAATTTCGGCGACTATAAACGCAACTTTAAACGAAACAGCTGGCAATGTTACGGCTAGAATTCCAGCAACTGCAGAGGGTATGGCGCTGGCCTACGGCAGCTTGGTCATCATGGCGATAATTCCTATATTTTTCGGCGCGTTTCGGTCGGTCAGATTCCAGAAAGAACAGCGGGTAAGAATAATGTTGAAGTCAATGACAATGCAATGTTAATGAATGAGTGTGATCAGTTACGTTACGGGCAATACGCGATACGGCACCAGCTGTTGGCAACAGTCAATAGCATTCAATTCATTTGTTCATTGTATCCTGTACACATAAGTTCACAAATTTACACTCTTTGCCATGTACTAACGCCATCTTATCGCCTGTAAGTTTAGAAACTTTCACAACATGAAGTTTTTGTGATTTTTTGGATGGACATTTTCCATTATTTTTAGTTTTTACAAATTGCAAAATTTCCTGTTTTTTATTGTGTCAATTTACTATTCATCTTATTTCACAATGTTTCTTGTTCCATTAGGGTACCGGCTGAATACCGACCTCTTCAATAGAGTATT
>BEXV01002228.1:43954-57765 GCA_003118195.1 Hemicentrotus pulcherrimus
TCCCCCCCCGAGTTTTACGATAAACATGACATATTTAGAATATGAAGGCATTTGAAGAGCCATGCTTTTCAGGGAACATGTCTTATCTGATGTTCTTCCACTTTTGCATTATAACAAATGATAAAGTTCATGAATTATTTTTCACCTCTTCCCAGAACTCAACCTTCTCTTTAATATATGAGCAGAAAGAGAAAGAAAATCACAGAAAATTTTGAGTCTATGTGCCGCTCGCGAATAAGAGTGCTAATCATTACATTCTATAAATTGGCAACACTGAGGAAAATTTAAAATCACTCTTTTTGTGTACAAATGTCAATTTTTTTGGTTAAATCTTGCAATCTTCTTTCACATTGGTTCTTCAATAATCATTTAATGAAAGATATTCATTTAATAAACATTTTGTTTTCTTTCGAATAACAGGTACATGTATGTAGGAGTTGAAAATATGATTAATTGTTGCCAAAATGAGAAGGGAAAGCTGATTAATGTAGAAAATAAGAAAATTCTGAACTGCTATTCCCCTGTAACATTGAAAGATTCTGAATGATTCTTGTCTTACAGCTTCTGAACCTATTATCACACGAAACGTCTCTCATGATGATGACTCCATCCCTGAAGTGGATTATATTGATGATTCAAGCGCTGATCTGACAAATGAAGGAGATACATGCATGGCAGGTTAGAACTTTTAGATCAAAGTCTCCTGTGGGAAAGGAAAAATGATATACATGAATTATATACATTGATCTACGCTTGCCACACTCAACCAAGGTACCTGGCAGGAATTAATTCTTTGAAATGCTAGAGAGCCGAAAAGGCAGCACAGCCAAAGCCGGGGTAATAATCTCCAAGTCTGGAAGCGCTTTAGTGATTGTAATAAGTGCTATATAAAAACTTAATATTATTATTAAATCAACAGAAAGCTTATAATTTATAGATAACAATAATATTGATTATATATAAAGTTTGTGTGTATGCTATTTAAGTGTCTGTCAGAGGAGTAACAGCTCTCTGAAAACTTGAAATTTAAAGCTCTGAAAATCTGAAGTAGTTGACCCAAAAACTTGAATTGTTGATGGCATCATTTTATGTGGATTAAGCTTATTCAAAATGACAATTCAATTCTGCCCGGCTCATCGCCACGCCTATGTGCCTCTACATTTATCTTGATTCTGTGACTTACCTCCATACTTTCAAGTTTTCAATTGTATATATATGTATATATATATATATATATATATATACACTGTATATGTATTTTCATGTGTGTACCGGTAATGTATTTGAGTTGTCACTCTTTATGTAAATCAATTACATTATATACTATTATTGTTATTTGAATGTTTTGTATTTGATTTATACATAAAAAGAGAAGCATCTGCTAAAAAATAAATATTCAGGTTTATATATAGCTACATGGAAAAAAAATGATCAACAAAGATTTCCCATGTTTTCAAACTGGTGGATCCCTATTGCATTGTAACAATAGTCGAGCGAGTTTTCCTTAGAAATATGGTTTTAGTACCAGAACACAATACAGTCAAACCTGCTTTAGTGACCACCTGACTACAAAAACCACCCGTTTACAAAGACCACATTTTTTGTTTCTCTTGAAAATTGTTTCACATTGAAACATGTACTAAAGGAACCTTTACATGATGAAACCGTGCCTATCAAGACCAATTTTCTTATCTCCCTCGGCTGGTCTTTATATACAGGTTTCACTGTATAAAAATATAAACTATAAAAAAAACAATAAAAAAAATATATTGTTATTATGGCAGGTGAGCTTGAAGATGAGCATGACGAAGGCAGCATGATGAATCACATGGGAGGTGACGACGACCAGGATCCTGCAGAGGTCGCAACCCAGCTGGTAGAGGTTAACAACTCCATCATGACCCTCATGAAGGCAGTGGAGGAGAGGACGGAGGACCCACAGGTCAAGACGGAAGCCGATACGTGATGGTGACCCCTGGCGCCCCCTCCCACTCAGTCTTATTTAGGGTACGCGTATGCATGTTCCCTCCCTTTGAAAGCCCCCCGTAAGTCCGGTGTGTAAAGACAATACGTGCCGATTTTGTGTGTGTTACGAGCCGGACTTTGTTGCATTAAAAGTACACCTTTGGTGGTGACCCGGCCAGGCCAGATACTGTGGGTGATTTTAAGGGATTTGGTGGCGTTTCTCTTTAAGAGGTGTCGGTATCATCTTGGTAAAGTGTCAGCACGTGCTCTGACGCCGTGTTGCTTCGTGTTTATTTTATAACACAAACGCCTCTTGAGACTTCAACCCTAGAACCAACGCTATACCAACCTGTATTCACCTGTCTTGTTCAGTGTGGGGCTTCTCGTAAGACGATGGTCTTGTGAATGCAGCCCTACCACTTAGAATACAACTGCCACTGCATGTCTACATAAGGTAAGGTAGGTCGCGAGACTTAAAGCCAGTCTGCACTAGTTTGGCCAGTGGGGCTTTAATGAGCCAAACACCAACTCAAAATCTAGTGTAAAAATTTAGTGTTGAAATCCCTATTGCAGAACTTTCCCTAACTCCCTATCCCTGATGAAATACAGCTTAGAGCAAGTGTTGTTGGAGCTAATTTTAGATCAGCAGTGGTTGATATAGGCTGAAAGACAATCTTAAAGATCACAATCAACAAGGGGGCCGGTTTCTCAAAGCCATTATAAGCGTAAGTTCTTGGACAACCCCATGGTCTAATAAACATTCAATGCATTGTCTATGAACTTAGTCATATGACAGTTTTGAGAAACTGTTTATCGAGGTGTTGAAGCAATAGTGGTCATTCTGGGATGGTGTGTGAAGGGTTAAGTTCCCAATAAGTTGGCTCTAAAATCTTGTTAGACCAAAGAAATTACATTCCGAAGCAATGGACAAGAAAAGTGATAACGAAACCAAAACTCGGCTTAAATTATGAAGTTGCCCATTGTCTAGTGTAATAGTGTAATTGTTTTAGATAATTTGATGCAATTTGCTGATGTACGAGAGTAATAAAACCATACTTCTTAACTATGATATTTGCGTATGACAATAATAAAGTCATACTTGACAATCAACCCCAAATCACCTAATATGCTGTTGCCCAGATCAACAGGTAATACCTTGACTAACATATAACTATCTACAGAGTATTATGAAGATTGATGCTGAAGATTGTATCCTTTTTAGATGACTATTATTGTTGTTGAAGGTTTCCTTGCATAATTTGAATACTAGGACACTGCTAAAAACAGTGCTAATATTTAAATGTCACAGAAAGGACATACGTGACATATTCATAATTCCTGCAAAGTTGTACAGAATTTGATGTTGGCTGCAAAAGGGAAACAATAACTTTCAGCATGATAGCTGCAGTTACTCCAACATTGAATGTACAGAAGTAGTTTTGATATGAGAAAAAGCAATATTCAGTGGAATGTACTAAAACTTGTTGAGGCAACCAGATATGTGTACCGTATGTGAACCAGAAATGACCTCTTTTCAAAAAGTTGTCTTTTGCCTCGGTCATTTGTAATCTGTTGAAAATTTCTTAAAGCATTTAGAATGTTGGTTATATTCTAGTACTAAACAGTCGAACTTGCTTTAGCTGCCACTTGATCACAGAGACCGGCTGTCTATGAAGACCATACTTTCATTTCGATTTCTTATTGTATGTGATTTAATGAATATTTCATAAACTTCAAGACAGCTTCTTTGGTTTCCCGTGATACTGGTCTGTAATGAGAAAATTATGGTTTTGCGGTTTTGCCATGTCATATCGTAAAGATAAAGACCAGTTATGGTCATGCAGTTGCATTGTGAAAGAAACGTTGTAGAATTGATCAGAAAAGGATGATCATCTAGCATATAAGTATTGGTGCGTACTGCAAGGTTCTGGAATCATCAAATGATAAGAAATTTGGCCCAGATTTGGTAAAGTTACAAGCACTGTTCAAAAAAAGATGCATATGGGACTAGGCGACATGTGCGTTATATCTTTCAGGTCCAAATAGATATAATAATTTACCAAATATATCAATTAGTAGGAGGTTTCTCAGCAAAATTTGTATCATTACTTATTAGTCAAAACATGTTCTTTCACATGATTGGAAATAAAAGCTTCCATTTCTTTTTTTGAGAGCGGGGGGGGGGGGGGGGGTGTTCCCAAAACTGGTCTTTACCTGTAACGAGGCTTCAATGTCCAGACTATATTCACTTTACAACTCTGTAAGGTATACAAGTTTCAAACTTGTGACACCAAAACACAACAAATACATGTACTTATCTTTATTTCACATTTAAGAGGTTGCACATGTTTGATAATATAGACTGAGAATGCTGAATTGCTGACAATTGTTTTCAAAAGGCTGTTACTTTTCATTTGTTGTTTCATTCTATATCAGTTTTGTTTATATATTTAGCTAAAATGTCAAATGTACACTAAACATACCTTTACAATTTGCTTTTATGTGATTTATGAAATTGCAATTACACTTCAGCATTTGTCAGGTTTGAATCTAATAATTTTAGTATTTTCACTTCTGGTAGCAATTCAGAATTAGAGTATATTTTGTTCCAAACTTGTTTTTGGGGCTACCCTTTTAAGCTGTCAAGATCTTAAATTTATATACATGTATTCTTATGCCTATAACCATTAAAGCTCTGGCATTTGTGCTATACTGTGTCAAAATCTTGCTGGGTAGTGGTATGATTAACTAAAAAAAAAAGAAAAAAAGACGAAAGTAATTTGCTAATCTTTTGAGTAATTGATTCATAATGAAAGTATTCTTGAGTATTTATTAAACCAAAGAAAGTAACTTTCAATGAATCAACATTTTTCTCTTGGACATTCAGTAAAAAAACAGACTTATTACATAGAGGTAGAGATCAGTTTTTTTGGTCATTGTTATCTGTGATATTTATTAACACCTTGAGTATCTTATTTTGCTTGCATTCAAGCTGCATTGAAAGTAACTTTTAATGGCCCTTAATTATCATGTTTAATACCGAGTCTGATTATGAGGTAGGGAATATGAGCTGATGCTCACCACACTATTTGCTAGTCTTCTCTTACTAGTCATTTTTTTATATTAAAAACCCCAAAGACTTGTCAAAAGGCCTAGGGAAAAAATATACTAATATTCCCATGCTACTG
This sequence comes from Hemicentrotus pulcherrimus, assembly GCA_003118195.1. Lineage (NCBI taxonomy): Eukaryota > Metazoa > Echinodermata > Echinoidea > Camarodonta > Strongylocentrotidae > Hemicentrotus > Hemicentrotus pulcherrimus. The sequence goes on from BEXV01002228.1 coordinate 49,108, forward strand.
CAATGTATTTTCAATGTAAAATAAGAAGAGTTCACTATATGGACAGAATTTGAATGCTTGTGCTTCTTTTTACTTGATTTATTTTTAGCCAGTCCTTTTGTATGTAGATTTCAGTACCGGTATACATTTACCTCGACCTATACCGTAAACAACATAATGAGGACTGGCTAAAAAAAAATCCTAAATATTTTATTAAGGATTATATATTAATGAAAATTCCGTGAATATACTCATTATTTTAGATTTTTGTTGTTTTATGTCAGTGAATTTATGAAATGAATTATCTTTAGAGTAGTTTTACGTTGTTTCATTCAAGAGGTTTAGTAGTCAGTGTACCATGGATTTTGTTTTATTTTGTATAGCACCTTCATGTTTGTGCATTTTTATTTATTGTTATATATAATGTAAGCTCTATCATATTTCATAGGAATGATTCTAATCATTTTGTTTCATATTGCACCATTTAAAGGTAAAAACCAGTTGTGGTCAGCGATTGCATTGTGAAAGAAACGTTGTGGAATCGATCAGAAAAGGTTGATCATCTAGCATCTAGCATCTGCAAGGTTCTGGAATCATCAAAATGATAAGAAATTTGGCCCATTCTTAGTAAAGTAACAAGCACTATACACAGAAAGATGTATATGGGACTACCCTATATCTCTCACAGACCATGAGAGAAACAAATTTACCAAATATATGAATTAGTAGGTGGTTTCCCGGCAAATTTTTTTATCATCATTTTTTAGTCAAAACATATTTTTTCACATGATTGGTAATGAGAGCTTCCATTTCATTTTTTGAAATTAGGGCATTTCCAATCCTGGTCTTCACCTTTAAAGTAATTATTTTATTGTAGAAAATAGGGTTGCAATTAAGTCCTGACATTTTGAACTCAATGAATACATTTTTCTCATAAAGTTAAGGTAGGATGCAAAAGTTAAAGTGGTAACATTGGCAAGTGTGCGCTACACACTCGGTGTTTCCAAGCAAAGCACTGAGATTTTTAATGTGCCAGGAGCCATAGGAGTGGAAGGGTCCTAGTGTAGGGGAGTTTATAGCCATTTTCTAGATTTCCTTTTAGATATTTATACAATTCACTTTAAAATGTTTCCGCCATACTCTAAATTTTTTCAATTTTCTACACGATTGAATATTTTATTATATAGTGATGACACTATTAACTTTTCTGACTCTTGCACATCCTCATACTTGGAATCATTTAATCATGAATCTTTTTACCAAACAAAATTTGCAATGTATTCTACAATCTAATTATATTATATCATTGATCTACTCATATTTAATTTATGAAATAACTTTTAAATTATTTGTGATATGTAAATATAGGACTAATTATTGACTCTCTGCAATGTTAGCATATTTTAGTTATTATTCTTTTAAAATTAAAGGTTAAATGCTTTGACAATCACTCTTTGATTAATTTCTAATACTAGCACAATCTGAAGTTCAGAACTGAGCAAAGGGCAATAAAAATGTACCTTGCAAAGCGCAGTGACCATTGTTTTCAAACTTTTGAAGAGATGTTGTGTTCATCATGAAGATCGTTAAAAGAACCTAGCTATTATTAGCTTTGTTTTGTACATCGATCTAACCGTATAATCATTTAATTTAATTCAAGTCTGTTCTTCCAAAGTCAAGAGTAATAAAGAACGAGTATTAGATTAATATCGTGATAGTTGTATACCAGTAGTCACAATTCTGTAAAAGTGCTTGCGCAATATAAGTTATGGCACAACTAGTGCATTATTTCATGAAACTATCACAAGTACATTTGGCAGACATTCTATTGAAATGTGTGTATTTCAATGAGATATCGGGGTACTTCTACCGATGATTTCATGAAATAATGTCCAGAAATTTAACAGATTTTGCACAGGATTTGCTGTCCACTTTGATATAGAAAAAGTGATGTATTCCTTTTCTAGTTTGTTTGGCTGTGTATTCATCATCTTGTTCATGTGCCCTTAGGTCGAGACTCCCACAAAACATTACATTATTATTGTCTGAATATTATTTGTTAAATTTGAATTGTTTCTTTGGTATACATATATTTTATTTTAAAGTGCAACATCTTTTTCCTACTCATTATTGTAATCGAGCAACTCAGGGATGGACTCCCCCCCCCCAATGTTACAAATTTGAAGGATTTAGAATAGACATGGCGGCATACTCGACTTTGAAATAATGCAGTTGATGAGAACATACCTGTAACAAATAAGTAGTACTTTAATACCAGGAAACTATTGAAATATGATATTCCTGCATGTGATAGTATTTTGCAGATTTAATTTTGTATATCGACTTGATGATAATGGAATTTTGTTATTCTTGCGGCTGTCTAATTTTCTTTTTCATTGTGCACATAGAATATAATACTCTTGTGGAACTTATCTGAAATGAATACAACTCTAAGTATCTCAACAAGTCCCGAAATATATGATGATGATTGGTTCAAAGTTTAATTGATTTTATTCATGTTTTTGCATTTGATTTAAAGAATTTTTTTTGAGCAAGTACATGTTATGTTGGTATTCAGTCGGTAGACAATTGTCTTGAGTCTTAGAAAAGAGACCAAAGAATGAAAAATGGTCTGTGAGATACCAGGGCCCCGTCTTACAAAGAGTTACGATTGATCCAAATCAATAGTAAGTCCTCCAATCAATCGCAAGTTTGCAGTCTCCTATCTCTAATGTACATAGTTACGATTGATATCAATCGCAAATAAGTTACGATTGATATCAACTCTTTGTAAGACGGGGCCCAGGTGTATAAATATTGTGATGCTGTTGTTTTGTAACAATTTTGGACAGAGGTTTTCTTTATAGTGTCGTATGTACACAGTGCTGAGTTTTTTTAACAACGTTAATAGAAGATATTTTGGTATTAATGTATATATGCGAGACATCATTTTGATGCGAAAACAATAAAGAAACAAAACATTTCAACTTTCTGCATTGATATCTGTACGTCTTATTTGCTCAGTCTTTATGCACAAAGGAACTCCATTTTGTATCAGATAATGCTTTTGCACGACTTTCCACCCCTGATCTGACAACCTAGCTTCATATTAAACATCATACAAAAGAAGAATGTATAGTGTAGCATTGAGTGAATTCGTGCAAATTGAATGAATTTGAGTGACATTGAGTTGAGTAAAGACTCATTCACACAATCAACAATAAGTTGCTCAAAAATGCAGCAGTAAAAAAGCATTTTAAAGCAAAACTGAGCAGATGAACATTCTGCCCTTGCGTATAGTTTATTTCATCTATGTCCCCTGAAGCTATAACGCCTGTATTTTCTCATTGGATGATTTAGTGTAAGAATTTAGGATCAGCCTATTAATAATTCAAGATACCAGTTGGTGTTATCTAACGAGACTGAAATGACGTCCAAACATGTTGGAGGCCCACATGATGTGCCATACGATATGAAGCCTAAAACAACCGACATCCGGCATCCCCAAATTAAAAACAATATGTGCCTTTATCCCTTCTTAAGGGGATTGGGTAACTTTATCTCAGATTCTGAAATGAAATCCTGGATTTAGCTCATGCTGCAATGATAATTATTAACCTATAGGTCAGTCAGGAACCCCATGACTTTTACAAGCTGATCGCCTGTCTGATTATCAAGATATTTATGATTGAAAAATCTAAATCAAATTTTGTGTTTTCCTAACGGTTTTTATTACTCTACAGTCTATTGGGGAAAATGAGTATGGTAAAGCCGGTAACTCAAAGATTGTTACCTTTTAGAGGCACTTCATGATCATTTTGAAGCGCAATTTTCTCAGGACTTCATTATTACACCACTTCACAGACACTGATAACACGTAGGGCCATGCATCTTAGATTTAACATTGTTAATCGATGCCTTTAATGAAAGAACACCTTAAATACACATACAGTCACACCTCTCTGTAGCGATCGCCCAAGGGAAACACAAACAGTGGTCTTTGTAGACGGGTTCCTTTAGTACATGTTTCAATGAGAAACCATTTTCAAGGGAAACAAAATATATGGTCTTTGTAGACGGGTGGTCGCGAAGGCAGGTTAGACTGTATAATGCTTTACACATATAATCCAAAACAAACAACAACAAATTGTTTCTTGTAAAAAAAGCCGACATTTAATAGTCCAATCAATATGTACAATGTACAATATCATCACAACAGGAAAGTGACTACTGATTTCAAATTACTTTCAGTTGTATGAAGTCAAATACATGTATACCCCCATGCCCATGCCCACACAAAGATGGTAAAGTAGGAATACTCATGACTCCTGTCATGACAACTCCTCGGAACTAAAGAAATTACCTTGTTATTTATAAAAACCTTGATATATATGACGGTTCACAGTCATTGGAATACCCAAAATTGGGACCAGAAGAAACATAACAAATGTTTGTTTGAACAGTTTACTTTACAATGAGGTTCAAATTCACTTCTACGGAGATGTGCTCATTTTGTGGGCATAAAATTGATAGGAGGGACTGAACATTACACATGGCCTCACAGTGACTGCATAGAACTATACCAGTGAGTGAAGATGGTGCACACAATGTCTTTATTATTAAGGAAAGAATTGTCTGCAAAGTGTTAAAAGCCCTGCTTACTACTGTCCTAGCAGCACCAAGAAACTCATGTCATCTTATTGAGATAATCATATTCCATGTTCTTGATGTAAGGTGATTTCATAACTTCTCCTGATATCAAATATGTCACATTTCATGGCTCTTCCATGATTTCCATCAGGATGTAAATCCTTCATTACAGGTCTTCACATTTCCATACCAGCTCTCAATATCCCTCACACATGCAATGAATGTACTGGTGGTCAGCTTACAGCCCCAGACCTAGCAGACCTCACAACGTGACAGGAAACATCGGAAGAAAATGTGAGGCTACCTGGCCTCTCCTAGGTGGATGCTGAAGACCAGCAGGCTTGGGGAAAGGCCATCACAGAAATGAACCGTCCAACTCCACAGCATTAGAAAATGAATGTAAAACGATGACGACGGCAATGATGATAACAACGACTTGATGATTTCTTGAAGATGATGATAAATTGATGATGATGATGATGATGACGATGACTCGATGATGATGACAGTGACTTGATGATTTCTTGATGATGATGGTGATGATGATGATGACAAACTGGTGTCACATAAGAATCTTTCAATCCAGGACCTAAAACGTTCTCCACAGTCTCTACAGATTACTGTGTTGAAATCCCAAACACTCAGCGCCCAACAAGAGTCTTTCTTCATGTACCCTGGATCCAACTATCATACAAGTTCTCCACAGTCTGTAATGGTGACAGTTTCCCTGGGTTTGCCCGATTTTGTTCCAACCGATTCCATCTTTCTCACAACGTTCATCCCGTCGATCACCTGCCCGAAGACACAGTGCTTGCCATCCAGCCTGAAAATGAGAATCAAAATCCAGAGTGATACAAATGGATGTTCTTCATCAAGATTTTTCAGAGAAGTAATTAAAGCCTGTCTGTACTAGTTTGGCCAGGAGGGATAAGACCTCCCTGCATGATCACTAACAGTTGGTTAACTCATTAAATCAGCTCTCATTGAACATAAGACAAAGGGGATCAAGGGGGACCGACTGGTACCGCTTATGCATTGTTTGCTATATAGAGGGCGCAAGTAGCTACAAGTAGTGCAGTCCCGCTTTAAGGGCAATTCAACCTTTGCAATAACGTCAGTTGTATGAAAACAGAAAAATAAGTCCGACTTGGGTTCCATGTGTGAATTATCATGTTATTCTGTTTGTTCATAATCCTTTTCTGTTAGCCCATAGAATAGAGGACGAAATTGTAAGAGGTTGATTTGACAGATTCTAGCTGGACACAAATTGTTTTTTGTAGGCGTTTGGTACACTTTAAAACAAAACTGAACTGGTTGAACTTTCAGGCCTAGCATACTATTTATTGCACAACGCCATTTCACAGTCAACTTGCCAACAGTGCATACCCTGATACCTCATCTAACCTTGCAGACAGAGTAATCAATGTGAGAGCCAACAGCGCAGCTAGGGAAGCAGCGAGTTACAGGACTATACTGTTACAGCTAACTGAGATGGCTCTAGAGGGAAGTTTGCAGTCTTTGGAGTACCATATGGCTTTAACTTTAATAACCTGGGCTGATATTCAATCCGATACTTTGTCTAACAAAACTAGCACTTAATATTTGGTTAAGCTAACTAAATTGTCTTAACTCGTATTCAGATCACATTTGAGCAATTTACTTTCCCAAAATACTTACTGATAAGCATTGTGACATCACACGGTCAATAGCAAGTAATGCACAATTTCAACGTTGCATTAAATGTTTGTGCTCGGCTTATCTGTACAGCGTATAAAAACCATAAGCCTGCCAATCATTGTTTCCAAAATAATTGGCTAAAGTGTGCTGGGAACTGTCTCAAATTTAGGGTAAAATACTAACCTGTAGCCAGAAATTGAACTGAATATCAAAGTGCTAAGCCAAAAACTGAGTAAAATACTCATACTTCTGACTTAAAGCCCTTCTAAAGGATGGGGGGCCCCAAATTCGCCAAAGATTTAATGGCAAAATTTCACTTAAATTGTATCATAATTTGAAAGAGGGTTTCATTAAAGGCACACTTCTCCAAATATTTCCCCCCAAAATGTGTTTGAAGACAAATATTGATAAAAGGATACATAAGTACGGTTTTCTGTTGTATGCAGAAAACCTAAACTTTGTATTCTATCATCAATACTCGACTTCAAATACATTTGTTTTGAAAATCCTAGCAGAAATGGATATTAAATGACATCCTCTTTCACATAATGATACAATTTAGGTGAAATGTTGCCATCAAATTGTTGGGGCTCCAAACACAATAGCGGGGCTTTAAGTATCGAAATGAATACCGGCCTTGCTTCTTGAGAATAGAGGTTGTTTTTATCTACGGTCTTACCATTCCGTCTTCTCTGTTGTCAAGAAGAACTGGGATCCGTTGCTATTTGGACCTGAATTAGCCATTGAGAGCATTCCTGTCACAGAGTAAAATAAAAATTCAATAAAAGTAACAATTCTTATAGACAATATATGTTTGCGAGTGCAATAGTGAATAATGCACGCAGGTTAGGTTAAAGGTAATACAAAGTTTTGGTATGGGGTCATGAATTTGGTTCAAATGAACATATTGAATTCATATGCAGTCCAACAATAAGCAGTGATCGCTGTCTCGGTTGAAATTGAGTCCAAAGTTATGAAATCATTAATAACAAACTCTTTATGGTGTATAGCGCCCTCTCAAGGTCATGATATTAATTAAGCTATAAAACAATGTTTCTTGACTAATTTTGACCGATAAGCTATTCCCATTTGGTAGGTATATATCATAACTACATATTCTGAAATTTTCAGGATCACAGCTACCATTGTATAGCCGTAGTGCGCTATTTAAAATTTATCAAAATTTATCGGGAGCACCGATAAATCTTTAATTTCACTTTTTCCCAAAAGCAGAAGTGTTTTAGGGGCTAATTTTTTTTAGTGCTTATTTTACATTCACAGTGGCATCCAAATATATCAAAAATGTAAAGAATCATAATCCACCAAATTTTCAAAATTTCCCCAAAACTTTGTAATACCTTTAAACAACAATAGAATAATGGACCAAATTTGTCCAGTTCATTGTGACTTCACAGAGTTCATACCACTAAAACACAAACTTCAAAACATGAATTATTTGTTATAAAGATGGGTCTGCAATTATGAATATAAATTCGAAAAATAAGCAACAAAACCGATCAATATGCCAAGAACCGTACAGTCATGGGGGCCGCCATCTGCTTTGTATGACATCACAGTATACATACTGGCAGCAAACAATGAAATATGCATCTCAGTATGTACATCAATGCACGGCCTTGGCAAACAAAACTATGCGCATAACACTGTGCCTTAATTTTCTATGCGGCGCTAGATGTACAAATATCTGTGCAATATCACTTTTAGCTGTGGGTTATCACTTGTAGATGCAAGCATTTTTGCATGGTAGGTGTGGTAGGACAGAATGATGCACGATCAAGTGATGGCATTTCATCAATTGGATTGCCTAAATTCTAGAATCCCTTTTATAATTACAATTCGACCAGTGCGTTTGATGGCATAAATTGCATGAATAACATTATAAATACCAGGTTATATTGATCAATTCTTTTACAAGTAACAGCTGAATCCTGATCTTGTTTAGCTACGTGTAAGTAATATAACATGTCAGATTTAAATGTCTTTTACAGGGTTTCTTTCATTAAACCTCCCCCCCCCAAAAAAAAAAAAAAATTACCTGATATTTCCCTGGAGTTTTAACAATTCCACAATTCTGTAACAAAGAGGGCTGATGACTCACCTGGACTTGTGTGCTTCAGGATAAAGTTCTCATCAGCAAACTTCTTGCCATAGATAGACTTGCCACCGGTTCCATTATGGTTGGTGAAATCTCCTCCCTGACACATCTACAGGTCAAAGGTCAAGGGTCATACTTAAAGATAAACTTTAGTACTGGTAATGCGATTACATTGTGAAAGAAAAGGTGTGGAAAGGATCAGAAACAGTTGATCATGTAGCATGTAAGTATTGGTG
>BEXV01002230.1:61353-72911 GCA_003118195.1 Hemicentrotus pulcherrimus
TTTTTTTTTTTTAATTGTCACTGTTTATTAGGAAAAAAATGTATTAAAGCAATCAAAACTGAGAAATATCAGCCAAAATAGGGAGTAAAAAAAAAAAAAGATACAATATTTTTTTTTGAAGGCCTAACTGCTGTGTACCATGATCATGATCATCTTGATTTTTCTTGCCTGATGGGTATATTTATGACAGGTTCCTTGTCAACACAAAAATCAATGTTAGTTTTCATTCAAATGTGGTTTGTGAATTTGTCTGGAACATTTCCTAAGTTCAATTGAAAGAACAGATTTATGTTACAAGAAATATAACACTGATGCGAATGAGGCAAGGTCTAACAAATCCTGTAGTCTGTTTTTGTAGACTAGACATCTGGAAGGAGAATATTTCTAAGAAAAACAGGGTTTTCATGATGACATCACATAATTATCCAATCTTCTTTCTCAAAGTGCCAAAAACTCTACTTGAGAACAACCTTGAAAGGTCGTTTGATAGTAATAAGAGTTTAAAAAGTGCACTCATCTTGCTCAACGGATGTCATGTGACTTAGTCATGTGACATTAGTTGTCTAGTCAGTGGAAGAGTCATTCATTTGAAGGGTTATGTCCAGCATTCCATACACGTTACACACAATAATGTATGATTCTTGAAATTTTAACTACCACATTAAAAGTGTTGAAAATTTTACTCCACAAATATGCCCAGAGTGTTGAATGAAAGACACACATCACCCCTGTAATGCCGGCACAGTTTTGAAAGTTGTAAATTCATTCTTTCGGTCAATGAAAGCACAAGTCCTTTATAATTCTGGATATCATATGATCTTCTTTCTTCATCTTGATACATTATTTGCATATTGTATTCTTATCAAAAGAATTATATCATGATATAACTGCTCTGAACCATGATCATGATTGATTATGATGATGATCTTGATTTTATATTGAGCTTGACTGGTTCACCATCTCATGTGTACTTTTTTGGAGAGTCTTATTGTTAAGTGTTTAAGGTTGAGTGTTACCTTGCCGAAAGTCAAAAGCCTTGTCAGATCACTAGTAATAAGGTCTGTCAACGTAGCGTTACCCCCAAGGGTGCTTATTGGCCTAATTTAGCCCCCTTCTCCTCCCTTACCTCCCTTTTCCTTTAGTTTGTAGGCACAAACCCATATCAGTTATAATGCTGAACTAGGAGACTTTATAGAGACCACAGTCCATAGGGTTAGGCCCTGTAGTTTAGCAGCTACGAAATTGACACATCAAGAACAAACTTGGGGTAGTTGGGTTAGTCTTCATTCAAGACAAATAGTATTGTTTTAAAGTGTCAAATTGAGCACTAGGTTCAAACTCTTCAAAACGTTTGTACGCGTAGACTTCTTCCTCCTTCATAGCTATCCAGTGCTCTGCACTCTTATTTGAAATTTTGATGATACGAAAGTGATAATTGAAGACATTCTACATGTATTATTGTATTGTGTACTATATCTTTTGTAGCGATGAGTATCTAGTGTTGGTGTCATGTTGAGGTGATGCTGAAGAGGGAGATAAAGTGTATGATGCATGGAGTCATATAAAATGGTGTCCATCCAAGGGGTATGTCTGATGACCTCTGAGAGTACTTTAAAAACTATATTTTGCTCTTAAACCTTGGAGTTATAATCTGTTATGTATTGATATGACTTTGGGGAATTAGATTTAATACTTCTTACTTTTGTGTCCTGATTTCGAGCACTTGAATGAATTTTTGAGATTACTTCGTCCTGTATTTTATGAGCTTCGTGCTAATTCTCTTATTATGTTTTATCAATTGTATCTTTAAATCTCAGAGGGTATAACAGAGATGAGTAGAGATATAATAGAAGAAAGGAGCGAGTGAGAGAGAAAGAGAGAGAGAGAGAGAGAGAGAGAGAGAGAGAGAGAGAGAGAGAAATACCTAGATTGGTGGAAGCAGAAAATTAAGCAGGCCTAAAGAGAGAGAAAGAGAGAAAGAGAGATGGAGAAAGAGGGAAACAGACTGATGGAAATACAGGCAGACATACAGACGGATCAGAAAACAAGATAAAAATAGTGAAATATTCAAGTAAGAGAGAAAACGTCAGAAAAATGGCGGAGATTTTGAATAAGAACTAAATACATGTTAAATGGAAACGAATCAACATTCTGTTTGCATGCTCTTATCTGACATTTCATTTACTCCATATGTTTTAGACATGATTTTCCCCCCATGATAATACTTGCAATCAAATATCTGTGCCGAGATAAGGAAATTAACCACATGTAGTCAGGGCCCCAGAAATGTGTACTTCAATTAGGAGCAGGAAATATCAGGAGTGGAATTAATTTGATGTAATTGCCGTACAGCCCCTTTTGAAGAGATATTGCCAGCGTAACTAATAGATCAGATTTCTTTAACTGTGAAACACCATGTTCATGTCAAAGCCTTGGCAAGGCAGTCCTTGCAAGTGCTACTGTGATGAAACTTGTCAAGATATATAATGCATAAAGAACGATGTGAGACAAATATTCATCATGAAATACAGCATGTGTTTAACTGTATTTGTGTCCCATTTCTTCCCTTTTCTGCACCTTTCTAAAACCAATTCATTTGGATCTTTCTCTTTCCCCTTTCTCTCTCTCTCTCTCTCTCTCTCTCTCTCTCTCTCTCCTTTCTGCCCTTTTAATTTTCTCTTTTGATCTTCCTATCCTACTTTCCCGTCTCTGTATGCAGGTCTTCTAATTCCCAGTAACTGTGTTCCGGCTCTGAAAGACATGCTCTCCAAGGACACCACAAGCTACTCAGAGACATTCTGAGTAGACTCTAAGCACATCATACAATAGAACTGGATGATAGGACCCACTAGCCAATTAGAGACATGCTCTCCAAGGACACCACAAGCTATTCAGAGACATACTGAGTAGACTCTAAGCACATCATACAATAGGACTGGATGATAGGACCAACTAGCCACTCAGAGACATTCTAAGTTCACGTTGATCAGAGAGGTCTTGTTTAGATTGGCTGCTTTGAACACCAAGATCAGATGGGAGAACATCACTGTCTCCTCAGAGACCTTTGAAGATCACTTGAGGCATGTTATAAACCAGGATCAGAGACGGTTACTGATAACCCTCTAGGCACTTCATAAACTACAGACAACAGGACACCTACATGTAGATTATCTTGATACTTTCTAAGATCTCTCCAAGCCTTCATACACCATGGTCAGACAATTAGTTATTACTACCTACCCAGACAAATAGTATGATCACTCCAAGCACTTCATACACTAGGACTGGATGAACGGATACAACTAGCTACTCAGAGACATACTGGAATACATCACACACTTCATACGTCAAGATGAGACCATAGGACGCCACTAGCTACTCAGAGACAAACTGCTAATACCTAAAGCACTTCATACATCAGGCTTAGATGAAAGAGAGGGTAGCATCTCATACATCAGATTAGTACAAGAGAGTCCCCTGTTTGAATACAGTCCAGAGACTCCAGAGGAGAGCCTTGCACACTACAATATTAAGATACATACCGGTAGTAAACTAGGTAGGAGTAAGACTAGACCTACCAAGCTAGATTAAGGGGGCGGGGAAGCACGACAAAACCTTGGTACTATACATGTATGTGCTAATGTTTGAAAACACTGGGTTTGTGTTTCAGACCAGTTTGAGGGACAGGTGGACATGAAACCTTTATCTGGACGATGCCATGTCTGATATTTTGTATTCTGTTATCTAGCAGGATTCATCAGTGCTTTCTGATTGTTCCTTACACATGGGTATATTCCAATACTGATTCATTCATTGAACAAGGGAGATCTTACACACTTATAGCCTTTGGCTCTGTATTCAACTTTGAAATTCATATTTATGACGGGAACAAAATCTTTGTGTAATGTAAATAATTCCAAATAATAAAAACCTTTGCAAAACCTAACAAAGATGGTGTTTACAATTAACATCTTTAGCAATACTAATAATCTTTAAGAAATGATTATGTAATGTTAACAATAAACCCTGAAACATAATAGTAATGGAAAATGTGTCCCTTTTTCATATAAAAATGATCAAAATTGTATGGCGGGGCTGAAACAAGATCAGTCCATCTAGTGATAACAGGGTGTATATTACATATGATTATATCTTGTTATACAATCAGTGTAAAGTTGGCTTTGAGATAAAACATGTGTCAAATAGAATAATTTCTTTGAGCACCTCCAACTCACATATGACATACATATATTGTATGGTTTATAGCAGTTTACTTTTTTGATGGTGGAATTTCACAGAAGATAAAAGCACTTTAGTTACTGTTCTTGTTCTAAGATTGTTCTTGGTTCATGTTATAGACTCATTTCTAGCACTCCAAGTAAGCCAACAACTCTCAGCATGATCCTGTAAGACGAGTCTCTTTGATTATGTTACACGTTACACTTTAAACAAATTGTCTTTTTTTCTTCTTCTTCCATGAATCTATCATGTAACAGTAATGCTAGTTTCCAGGCTTTTTCAGACTTTTTAATTCTTAGACTCTACATTGTTTGAGATATGGGCTCCAAGCCTCCAACATTTATAGCTCTCTCTTAGACAAATTAGGTAAAACCAACAGGTACCTCTGAAGCGCATCTATCAACAAGTTTTAAGAGGGACATCTGAGAAAAGCCAGATTTGTATTATTTCCTTGAGCTTCGGGTTAGATTAAAGTCAATATCCTTTTATTAAGGATTTGCTTGACATGTCGTAAAGTACACTTTCTTACATCATAAGCAAACAGTTTTGATGATTTGTGCCGGGAGTAAAAACCAGGTACCTTTGATTGTCATTAAACTGTCTGGATGTACTAAACTGTTCGTTAAAAATGAAAATCAGTATTTTCATATGATAATAAATTACTTGCCAGAAGAGTTATGAGAATTTTTTTTTTTCTGTTGCTTTATATATGAAGATTAATGTGGTTTCAAAGATTTCCAAAGAAAACAAAAAGTCATGAATGTTTATGAATGGAACCTACCTACATTTCATAAAGATACCTGAATGCAATAACATGATATTGTCAATAAACTTGGAAAACTCACTGCGAAATTAATTTAGAGAAGTTTGGAATGGATCATAAGATAGTAAGGGCATGATCCCATAGGTTTATTACTAGGTTGCTTTTAAGCTTTAATCCTTATCTTTAAAAAAAGAGTCTTCACAGTTTAAGTTATTTTTGATATCTCTCAGAATAACTTGATGTGTCCCCCTGATTGTTTAGTGAAGTTATAAGCAAGTTATTCAGGGGCCCGGTGTTTCCCTTTAGTTCTAATGAAATTATGTGTCCATTTTTTCAATTAACAGGTGATTTTATGCAACTAGACCAATCGAAGGTCAGATAGAACTGCTTGTTTCTCGTCAGACCCTTGCCAATTTAATGATGTTTCCTTTTACTGATTGGAGGGCTTTGTTTGTATCCTGGTACTGCTCAAGATGTGTGTTCTCATTACAGATTTTATTCTTTCTGGAACTTTTGGGGAGGAAAAATTTAATCATAGGCTACAAAACTTCGGAATTTGTTTTCCACTAGCAACTCAGAGACAATGCAAAACATACAGTGGAAGAAAGATAAACACAAACAAAAATTTAATTAATTTACCTAATCATGATTACTGCTTGGATTCATCAATTACCTGTCTAATCTTCTAGAAAATCAGATGAAGCAGTTCATTACTGGACCATTTCATACTGCATGTTGATAAAACATTTCCATTTGCGAACAAAATATCAGTTATTATCAAGATGTTAATATTGTTTTAAAATCTTCATGAAGTCAAATTTTGCAAACCTAAATTTTTATGACATAATTATTGATTTTATCAACTTGATTTTTTCCCTTGAAATTAGCAATTTTATTTAATAGGCTTCAGAGAGGTGTCAGAGTTCTATAATGCCTGACTTGAAAAAGGTTATTTCATCATGATTTTAGACTAATTTTGTGAGAACTTCTACCTTTTAGGAATTTAATTTTCTCGATATTGGTTGTTGTGTGAATGCAGCCCCAGACAGGTCTTCGAGTTTTGTTTTAAAAGATTGACCTGTAGAGATTATCTAATCATGATTTCTGCCAGAAAGCAAGGTTACATTGTTTCTCCTAACCACTAATCTAATCTCACAGTACAACTTAAAGCTAGGGTCAGTCAGGCATCGGAATAACCTTTTCAAACTTAAAATGAACAATCTGACATTCAAAGGACAAGAATAGAAGGTTGTTAGTCAAGTTAGCAAGATTTCAAACACCCCAGTAAGAAAGTAAGTTTTAATGATAGTGCTGTTAAAAGCTCTGTTGTTATTTTGGAGGTAACTATCTTCCTGCCACCAATCATCAAGATAAGTTCATGAATAATCGGCAACTTTAATCTTCATAGAAAATGTATGTGTATTTTCAATCATGCCTCTAAAACGTAGAAAACTTCCTGAGGTAACACATTTTAAGATCTTTGATTAGACTTTGATATGATATTAAAGAACATCTGAAAACATGCAAAAATCAATGAATTGGACTTTGTCTTTAAAGATGGCACTAGTGGTTGTCCTACGAGGATCCTTCCCTTAACCTTGTAGTCCATCCTACCATTCATCATACAAGGCTCCTCAATATTATCCTTATCTCGATCACTTCAATGATATCCTATTTCAGTCTGGTATTCTAAATAAGGTACATATTATGACTAGTGAATCTAGATCTCAAATGTCCTAATATCCTCTCATTTCTAGTACCGGTACCTAATCAGGTACCAGTATTATGTAACAGCAATGTGGGTCATCTACACATCATTACCAGAGGTCATGGAGGGGTCATGGCTCAGTGGTTGAGTCACTAGTGGTCTTGTAACGGTTAGGTCCTTAGTTCAATGCAGTCAATCAAAAAGTGTTTATTGGTGAGGCAGTGTTCCTTGTACAAATCCCACTGATAGCTGTGCCACCCTCCCCCATTGGCTAATTACAAGCATACATACCAGGTAAAATGAAAAGAATATCATCATACAGTAAGAGCTTTTTTGCATCAACCATGGACCACATTAAGACCCACTTTTTGTTTCCTATAAACAGTGGTTCTCATTGAATAGTGTACTTATGCATAAAGACCAATTGCCCATAAAGACTGATTTCTTGATTTTTTTTTTAAAACAGTCTTTGTATTAAGTTTTTATTTTTGGGGCCAAAATATAAGATGATTAACCACAGTCGTGGTTGCTGAAGGTTATTATTGCAAACAAGTGCTGCTAATCTTCAATATTTACTCACTTGTTATGACAAGAAGATGGTCATACTGACCATTGATGACCATGGTCAGTTGTACTAACCATAGCTTCCTGTCAAGCCTGTCAAGGGATGAGTTATAAAACTTGAATTGAAGGTGACCACCGTCCACAATCATTACCTAAACTCAACAGATTTCTTGTTCTCTCAAACCACTTTGAATAATAGTGGAAAGGTTGCTTGTATGACTTATTTGAAGTGACATTTATAGAGCAAGCATACACATATACCATAGTACCAGCTTGATCAACTTGTAGTTATAAAAAAAATATTTAAAAAAGTCTCCCTAATCAATAATGATAAAAAGCCTTCAATCCCATCTTTGTTCTAGTTTATGATTGGTATTAAAGAGTCTAGATAGGAATGTTTAATTTCCCATTTGTATGAGATACAACATCATCTCATGAGAGCCATACGGGTGTCAGATGTTATTAGTGAAATGAGTTAGTTCTGGTTCTGGGGGTCCAGCTTCAAATTGCATCATGCATGAGTTTCTGTGTCAGGGAGCAAAATTAAAAAGTTGTTGTCCTTTTTACAACTGTAAAACATTTCTGTTCAGAGTTTGCTGCATGCAACAGAGAAAGGGTTAGCAAACTAAGTGAGGCATCTTGTTCCATGTGTTTTAATTTTCATCGGTCAGTTTATGGAAAATCAATGTCCACAACTGTCCAAGGTCTGTCAGTGAGTAGACTAATCTCAGTTTCCTCTGACCGGTATGAATATCTAGGACCAAGTCTGACCATAAGGAACCATCGGAAAGAGGAAAATTGTCATTATGTAACTAAGTTTCATACTTTTCCAATTGTATCTGCACTAGCAGTTTCTACACCTTGCCTTTGTTTTGACAGAAAGAACCGACAGTTATATTTTGTTAAAATAGAATATTCTTGAAATGAAATTCAATAAATGTACATGAACAATATATATATGTGTTGACAAAACCATGCATTTCTTATGGCTAAATCTACACAGACATTGTCATCCTTTCAAATACTACTACTTTCTGCCTTTGATTTTGTTTGACAAAAATGCAAGCTTTGATGAAACTCTTTGAGAAGAGTATTTTCAAAAGCTTTGTATGAAAGTGAAGAAAAACAATATGTGTTTCTATTGTATTCAATTTATTTTATAAGGCCTTGTGAGATTTTTAAGGGAGCACATGGCATGGAAAAGATTTGTGGACAAATTGTTCTAGTTGAGAAGATTTGATTTTAGTTTGATTTTAAAAGGCCTGCCAGACTATTGATGTATTCTAAGAGCATGTTATGGGAATTGATTGGAACAATATTTACTGTCTTTATTTTCCTCTGTTTGAAAAAGAAAAGGAATGTAAGTATTCATTTCTCAGTGTGTTTAGAATTTGAAGGTTCTGCCTTTGGGGTATAGGATGTTATTGTCTACACAAGATTTAGATTGCCTTTGAGAATAATAGTAGAATGAGGGTTAACATTCGTGGTCAATTCTGGAAATGGTGCCAGTTGCAGTAATTGATGTCATTTGTTTTTGGAGACCCCTGTGTAATTACCAATAATTGATTCTATTCTTCCCTTGTCTGTATGATGGTTGAGAGCATTGTGTCTCCATGTTGATAATAGCAAAGACACTAATCCTAATTGCTTTAAAGGTTAAACCTTGAGCGAAATTGAGGGAGATTTGGAACAGATTCCTGATCATCTATTCAACACTGCTTGCTTTTCCTGCTCTTGTTCATTTTGCAAATTGTAGCTTTGTGCGTTAATTCAGACAATCCTACAGATAATATACATTCATTACATAAAATGTTATGCTTGCTTTACTTAAACCTTTACATATATATGCGTTTAAAGGATTACTTTCAAAGGGGTTCGATGATTGTTTTGGTAAGCCGCCAAGCCATTTTCCAGATTTGTTTGATTAAATGTAAAGCAAAATACAATTCTGAGATGCTGCACATCTTTTGTCTTTTTTGAGCCACAATGGCATTATTCATGTAACTTTGGCACTGTTAATGCCTTATGTCTCCAAAGAGATGATTAGTTCTTTACAGTGTTCATAGAAGAACAGGCAACTCAAAGGTCAAATATGATATGAATTTATTGTTTAGTTCAACATTTTGACCCTTTGGTGTAAACTTGCGGATTTCTACATGAACAAGTTTAATGGGATTTGTCTGTATCCAAAATAGAAGCAGGATCAAAGTGTATTTTGCTATTACTCTTAACTCTTGCCAATGAGGTGCCCATGGATGAAATGTATTCCCAATCTTGCAGAGGCACACATTTATTACATGTCTACATTTTGCACTGGTATTCTTTTCTTTTTGTCTGGTATAGACGCTAAAGAAGATAAAATATAACCTTTCTTTTAAATACTATGTCCACTGTGTGATAAGTTACTTGCACAATGTACTCATAGAAAACAGGGTGCTATTTCATTAGGGTCCTAATTTTTCAAGACTAATAAGATGCCTAAAGTAACCTGTAAACTACATGTCCTACGATACTTCATGTACCATAATTCAATGTAACTTTGAGTCATAGAAATTTCATAACTTGTTTATCATTTTTTTGTTTTGTTTTGAATGAATGGAACAAATCAATGTTGATTACCTATTCTTAGAAATGACTGAATAGGAATTATAAAATGGATAAGATATATATTTGTTATTTTTTGCAAGTGTTTTTGTCCCAATTGGAGACATTAATTATGCAAATGTAGGGAATCAAAATGGTGAAGACATCATACTGATACACTTTGTGTCATTTTAGTTTCATACAAGTTTACCCATTATGAATTCTTTTTTCAATGCAAGGAGTTGTATTGGTATTCTGTAACAGATACATAGAAAGAGAATAATTAGCTGAGAGAAATCTTTTGAAGTAATCAGATATTCATGATATGTGATGTTCACCTTGTTGTCTTTTAATGTTTTGTGTTCTTCCTCAAATCGGGAACAAAGTACATTCCTTACAAAGTTATAAGAATAATCATATTTATATGAGTTTGTTTTACATGTAGGTGATTAAATGTATATTGTCTTTGTTGCTCCTTAGTGTTGTGTGCTATAGCACCCATTCATAGTCATAATGTCAATTATGATATGTGATTGATTATGATACAGCCTATAAGATTTTGTAAAGAAAGATTAGTGGAGAATATTTATATGAAGAGATGTACATATAAATAAGCGTGATGTATTGCATACAAGAAGTACAAATTGTATGATTATCGTTTTTGATTCACTTTTTTTGTTCTTTTCATTTTTTTCATTTTTATTGATATATGAATGATAAATGCTTTGTCTATATATATCTTTGTTGAAAAACAATGCAATAAAAAAAAGGACCTAGATTACGGAATATTGAGTTGAAATGTTCTTTTCTGCGGTTTCGTCAAATCAAAGAATATTTTTTTTCTGTGAACCTTATTTTGTGTGGTCCTAATTTCCTTCCATCCTCTCTCTTTATATCACAATCTTGACTTTTCAGTCGAACCACGTTTTTTTTTAGTTTGCATCTAGGCCTTCTTGCGTGTAGTGACATTTTTCATCTTTGTCAAGTAATTCAATAATTTATGCAAGTCGTGTGTTGCAAGGCTCTTCACTGGCATAATTATGTGCTATTCGTTAGAGCTTCATATCAGATATAGGAGCCTTGGTTGCTGTCATCATTATTCTTGCAATAAATCGCCTCATGATACTTCTTTCAATCAGTGAAGTTACCAAGCCTTTGCATTCACTGCCTAGCTCTAGTACTAGCTAGTTCTCTACCTGAGGCTAGTTGTAATGATCTTATGAATGGTTGTCCGCTGGAAACTAGTCTACCTCTAAATGTACAGTCCTTTGATTTGCGTTTGCTCTTGACAAGCTTTAACGAAGTTACATGTATTTCAAGAACATCCAGGTATTTCTTTCATGAAAATAAAAGATTTATTCACAGATAAAGTTCCGTAATGATTACTGTAATTATGCGAATTCTC
This sequence comes from Hemicentrotus pulcherrimus, assembly GCA_003118195.1. Taxonomy (NCBI): domain Eukaryota; kingdom Metazoa; phylum Echinodermata; class Echinoidea; order Camarodonta; family Strongylocentrotidae; genus Hemicentrotus; species Hemicentrotus pulcherrimus. The sequence goes on from BEXV01002230.1 coordinate 72,616, forward strand.
CTGGTATTTTGATTTTCTTAGATTTCAAAAAGGCTTTTGATAACATTTGTCATGATTTCCTATTTTTGTTATTAGATAGATTTCAGTTCAAAGAAACGTTTAAACATTGGGTCAAAACACTCTACAGTAATGCAATAGGCAGAGTTATTAACAACGGCTGGGTCTCTAAGGATTTCAGAATAGATCAGGGTGTAAGACAAGGATGTCCGCTATCGGCTCTTCTCTTTATACTGGTTGCCGAAGTTATGGCTGTGAGAATAAAGCAAAATACCAACATAAAAGGTATTAGTATTTCT
>BEXV01002231.1:25776-36572 GCA_003118195.1 Hemicentrotus pulcherrimus
GGGGGGGGGATGCGTGATCATTGACGTCATCATCATCGTTAGAGGGCTTACCGTCACAGCTTCGTCCGTCTTCATTGAGTACATAGCCAGGTCCGCAGCTACACTGTATCCCTAGTTGGTCCATACGACACAGTTGAGCACAGCCACCTTACTTTACTTCACACGATGTTATAGCTGGTTTGAAAAGCAAAACATCAAAATTTCAACTCATCCTTATGTTCTAATTCACCACTGCAATTCAATATTCATGTCGAGTAAAATAAAATAATGTTACACTGTGGTGCAAATTACATTAAATAGCTCATGTGTTTTATATAATAAATTACCACATAAAAAGACAGACAGATCCGAGGGACACAGTGATTAAGTTCGATGTCCACTCCCGGGCACATGAAAGGCCCTTCTTTCAATTTTGGTGAACTATTTTTCTACATCATAGTTTACTGCATATATATTGAGAAATAAGAACGATCTAACAACTCATTTATTACAAATCTTATCATTCGAGAACAAACGGCAGGCTTAATGTGATGCTCTTGGCAATTGTTGAGTTAGACGCCCCTCCCCCTCCACATTGAAACGCCCCTGTATATACCTTGACAGCGTGTTTTGATGTTTGGCACTAGTGCATTGGTCGGACCCCCCTCCCCCATTGAAACGCCCCTGTGTATACATTGACAGCGTGTGCCACTGTTTAGTACTAGTGCACTGCTCGGATCCCCCCCATTGAAACGCCCCTGTGTATACCTTGACAGCGTGTTGTACTGTTTAGTACTAATGCACTGGTCGGACCGCAGTCACATCTGTAAGATCCAGCTGAGTTGATGCATACTTCCTCACATCCCCCATTGTTGACATTACATTCGTTGAAGTCTGCAGGAAAACATATACCAATGTAAAATGGATACTTCTTTCTACTTTTATTTCTGTTTGTTACCTGGAACAAATGTCTATTAAACTCCCAGGCAATCTTTTAGTTTTCACTATTCATTATTAATCCCGTTTCTGACCTTAGTTGTTTTTCCTTCATGCATAGATGTATTCCCCTAAAGTAGCAACATCGATGGTCTAACGTATATTCAAGAAAGAAGAAGAAAAGAAGAAGAAAAATAGAAAGAAGGGACAGACAGAAAAAAAAAGTAATAGGTAAATAAGGAACTTTAAACCAAACATAACATGACTATAATGCAGATTTAGAAGAAGAAGGAGAAGAAGGAGAGAGAAGAAGGAACTTTAAACCAAACATAACATGACTATAATGCAGATTTAGAAGACACACTATTTCAAATTTATGAATATCGTTTTTACAAGGGGTTAAATATGAAGTGAATGAGGGAATCCTTTTTCGTAAATACCTCATCACATTATTCCCTAATCCGCCCCTCCCCCCACCAATAATCAGGAAAAATGGAATGACCTACCCATACAAGATGATCTGTCTGAATGAAGCTGGAATCCTGGATCACATGAGCATTTATAAGAACCATCAGTATTGGTACAATGTTGCTGACATAAACCATAGTGGAGTTCACATTCATTCCTATCTGAAATTGACAAAAATCAAATCATATTCATTAGAATGAACAAAGTCAAATGCTTTGCTTTTAGCATTGTTTCGCCCTTTTGTTTCGACAATCCAACGTTCAGACGCGCCTAGGTTTCAACAACATTGTCTTCCGATTCACCATCACAATCAATGCCTCCCCCGAAGCTCCACCGATAGACGTCAGCTATAGGACCCACCCTAAACTTTGCATACCTATGACCCAATTGTCATTTATTTTTTAAAATTCTCCTTCTCACAAACTCGCCGGTAGGTAGCAATATAATGGAACGCTCAATCCCCGCCAAAACCTCTCCTCGCCCACACCTCAACAACTTCATAATTTTAATGCGGAGCTTGATACTGTACAGATAAAGAGAGAAAAAGAGAAAGAGAGAGAGAGAGAGAGAGAGAGAGAAAGATAGGAGGGCGAAGATAAAATAGTGAGATTGTGAGAGAGTTGGAGAGAGAGGAAGAGAGAGAGAGAGAGAGAGGGGGGGGGGAAAGGAGAGAGAGAGAGCTTATTTATATGACTGTAAATGAATACAATTCTATCCTCTAGTTGTTAAATTAGCAGTTTGGATTTACTCAGTGAATATTGATCTTTATTTGAATCTCTTTTTATCTTCTCGTCAGTCAAATTACGGTCCGAAGGAAAAGTTAGCATAATATTTGATAATTTATATTTATGTTAAATGAGTCTCAATTGAAGATATAATAAAGCAATTTAAGAAAAACAATTTCTCACCAAGGCAATTTGAGTTATCGAGTCTATCGATATCATAGCCTCTTCGACACTCGCAGCTATATGTCCCTGGTGCATTGAGACAAACATGTTCACATCCCCCATTATTGAAGGCACATTCATCTGCATCTAAGGGATGAAATAAGATAGGTATTGATCATAAAGAACATTAATTTGGCCTCTCTGTTTTGGAACGAATTGCTACGCCAATCAGTAAGGCTTGTGAGCAAGCCAGTTGAAATTAATGTTTTTGTTTTAACACTCACTATATGTTGAGACTCTTTTACAGAAACATTTGAGCGTCTAGTCTGGAATAACTACACGGGAATCTTTATCTTTCATACCGAGTGAATTGTTGGTACAGTGTATTTAACAAAGTAAAGGATAAACAGTGAACGTTAAAGTCTCAAATTTGTCATATCTTCCCTGTGTTGTAAACAATTACACAGTTTACGTTAAACGGATAAGCTACTGTAATCAAAAGAAGAATGCTCTAAAAATTCATTTTCGGCCTGGACAATAAGGAAAGTTGAAAATTAGGGGCTTCTTTTTCAAATTGCTTTAGGACAAATTTAATAAGCTCTCAGATTACATTTGGACCAGTATTTAAACAAATGACAAACCGGTTGTTTGTGGAGAGGTTTGTGTCTGATGATAAATATGTAACTTACCATCGCAATATTCCCCATCGCCATGGAAACCAGCATAACATTGACAGAAATATGATCCGATGATGTTACCACATCTAGCAAATATATGACAGTCATGCTGAGCAGTACCACACTCGTCGATATCTAGGGGTCAAACGTAAATGTCAACCAAATAAAAGATTATTACGATAAAAGGTTTGAAATTAAAAAAAAAATGATCATCATCAATATGAAGATGATATTAGCGTGTAGGCCTATCAGTAAACGAAGAATTCGATTGGAAATGTGTTTGTAACTAGAACATTTTAAAACAATGAAAACAATCAGAATCCCAAGAACTGAACTGAATAAGAAAAGATTTATCCGTCAGGGCGGTTATTCCTGACCTATGTTGTCCCTTTATAGCATTTTTTCTTCAAAGCTAATTGAAGAAAAACGTTAGTCGATTTGGTTCTAGATCAATTAGATGCAGAGGAATACGCAAAATCCCCAAAATCCTTGACATTTACAAACACTTGTATCACTTTTAATTGCCTGCGTATAGACTTTGTCATCTAATGACTTATATGATTGGCTATAATCTTCCAACGTTAATGTTGAGTTCACCTTGGCAATTGGTGACGTTTCCTTCATATCCTGACGGACAGACACACATGTGAGTGCCTGGTAGGTTGACGCATAAAGAGATCCCTGGACATACGTTATCCAATAAACACTCATCAATATCTAAAAACAAACAAAAACAAAATAGATTAAAATACGTCTGAGTGGCGCCATGAATGAATAATACTCTTTTACTTTCAGGAAATATTAAAAGAGAGGCATACTGCAATGTTTGATTTACTTTTTTTCTCCTTATAGGTGCCGTTTGTTTGACATGGTAATGATAATGGTCCCTATAAAACATAAAAACTATATTCATTGATGAATACTATAGAGATTTTCTCAACTTTGCTGCCTTAATCGTTCAATATCTTTATAATAACATCATCATATTGGTGATAGCATCCTGGGAAAAAATCATTATAATATTGTCTTATTATTATAGAAGGGATATAAGTATGCTCTTGGAAAATTTACTAGGGGTCGGGATAATCATTTGTCCTTACTATTTTGTACAATTATGAACACAACGAAGTTCTATTGTGTTGCTGATATTGTGAGGGAGGACCTCACGCAAGCTATCTTACCTCCACACCCCTCGACAGTGTCCTCATATCCTTCATGACATAAACACCGATAAGAGCCTTCTAGATTCTCACACGAGGCACCCTCACCGCAGAAGCTCTCCACCTCGCATTCATTGAAATCTAGTGTAGAAAGTCAAGAAAAGTATGAGATTACAAGAAACTTGTTGAAAGAAAAAAAAGATTTCATTATTTTCCTTTTATTGATTATCGTGATGTTTTTTAGGACCACACACTTCTTACGACACAATGGCCTAAATTCGTAAAAACAGAATTTCAGACTCATAGTTTTTTTAATCCCGAGGTTAAGGTCTTGCAAGACCATTTCTTCTCGAATCCAAATGTTGAGATTCGGTATTACCAGTATTTAATTTAGTTGCCTATGTTGCAAATTTGCAAGACGCCGTAAATATTAGGGGGGGGGACACTATATACTGCTACTACAATGTTCTCTTAATCTTGAAATATATTGAGAAGATTGTGAGTAAATGATTATCAACACGAGCACTATAAGTAGTTGATTTTGTAATTATTACATAATATTCAATTGTCAGGAACGGCTCACAAGAAATGCAAATCAATTCTTTTTCCACTTACCCATACAGAAACCATTTTCATCTAACGCATATCCATCTAAACATGTACAGTCATAAGAGCCGGGTGTGTTCACACAGTCAGCATTAGATCCACAGAGTATGTGAAGAAGCTCGATGAATTCACATTCGTCAACGTCTTTAAAAATAACATATAAATAAAATATCAATCTACCTTAAAAAGTATTGTAAGGTATCATCTAAGACATCACACTGCCTCATTTGTCTTCATTTTAACGGTTATTGTCTCGTATAATTATGAGCGCATCGGTGGTTCAGTGGTAGAATTCTCGCCTGCCACGCGGGTGACCCGGGTTCGATTCCCGGCCGATGCAAAGACCTTTTAATAGAGATTTCGATGGAAAGCGTTTTTTTATAAAGCACCGAGAGTATTGCTTTTTAATGATTTATTTATTAATTGTTATCATTTTTTATTAATATTATCATTATCGAAAATATTCGTGTATTATCCTTAGGAGGGTGAACTAGCTATGTGTTCCATCATATTATTGCTATCATTATCATCTTTATATTGGTTTCTATGGGTTAGAGGGTGATCCATTTTCTAGACAAATTGTAACGAGACTACTGAAATGACATTCAGATTGGAATCTAAAAATACAATATGTTGTCACGAATGAGTGTCCCCTGATAATAGGACATACATGCTGTAGGTAACTAATGAATTCATGTACTGGTGAAGGTCAAAGTTCAAATAGTACCTTCACAGTTTCCATCTCCGAGGAAGGAAATAAACCCTGTCAGACAATGACATTGGTAGTCACCGACCAGGTTGACGCACTCACCGCCCACACCACAGATATCGGGAGTTTCCACGCATTCGTCGATATCTGAGGGTAGAGAGAGAATCGAGGAGAGAATCGAGGAGAGAGGGATGGGGTGAAAGAGGATGAAAGAGAGAGGTGGTGGAAAACGGGGAGTGGAGAGAGAGAGAGAGAGAGAGACTTTTGGCAAGGTGTCTTTCTTTAGGACGATAGATCGAAGGTTTAATCTACCTCTGACAAATAACTGAAGTCTGGGTATGCGCATACCATTTTATATGCAACTATTGTTCGCCGTTTTACCCTGTCTATCGCAGGCGTCCCAATGGTTATCTCTTCTTGTTCGATTCCCTTTCTGAATTATATCCTTCTCTATTTCTTTGTCTACTGCAATAAGAATAACATGGATACATAGAGCAGCGGGTTTGTTACAGAAGTGTCAGACGTGTTTCAGGTGCTAATGCAGGGAGATGTGAGTAAGAGGGATTATCATCTGATAATCTATCCTTAGAAAATCAACACAACATAACAAATTAATATTTCCTGAATAGCAGTAGCAAGCGGACGGACGCTATTAATTTGTAGACACAAAGCTGTGGATTCTGAGTGGGCATGGAAGTTACCAACTACCCCCTATATTCACAGAATTCATTATGTCTGTCTTTTGCAGTGAACACCCCCCCCCCCTCCCCCGCCCCGCCCTCCATCCTAAAGATAAATCGATCTTCCTGTCTAGAGAAAGTTATGTAGATTAGTAATTTGTAACATGAATTATCATTATCATGGATTTGCCTTCATAATACCCCCCCCCTCCCCACCCCCGTACAATTCGCGCCCCTTGTTGCATAATACGTGTTCAGACATTGAAACCAGGTACTAGTATAGTGTTAAGGCGAATCTCATTCTCCCGACATATACCGCCGTGTTCACACTAGAATACGTACCTTCACAGTAGCCCTCGTATCCTACTGGTGAGTAACCCTTGTTGCACATACAAACATGGAAACCAGGTCTGTTCAGACAAATCTCATTCTCCCGACATATCCCTTCTTGTTGACACTCGTCAATATCTGAAGATATAAAATGGAATGTTTCGGGATGATATCTTGACAACGAGACTTTAAAAAAATCGTGTGCGACCTTGATTTTAATACGTTTTCTTTCCAACAACTTTGTCATATTGTAAGCATCTGAAAGACAACTCACCATCATCAAAGTTGTCTTGTCTTTTTCTCTATCCATACAAAATAATTATGATTTAATAAATGCTGACCATTCCAAGCCATTGACATTGATGGACTTAACGTGGTATATCCCACAGACGTATTCAAGTAATTGATAGTTTACGTTTTAAAAACGATCACCTCTCAATTACGAATTTCAGGTGTAATTGTTATTCCTGGCAGAAATCCGTTTTAGATCGTGTATTTTGTCCGATCGAAATTTGATAAATTAAAATGATAACTATTATAAGTACATAGTACACTACATGCATATATGAATATAAGGATAAAAAAATATGTATAAACGACTTTAAGATTGAGACTTTCTTACCTGTACAGTTGTAACCGTCCGAATCCAGTGTATACCCGTCCAGACAGGCACACTCGTAACTATCCGGACCAATAGGCAGGCAAATATCCATACAACCGCCATTATCAATAGTACACGGTTCAACTGGAATAAAAGAAAGGCATGAATCCTTAAAACTGATTTATAGATAAACTACATGCAATAAAACATGTTATATAATCTTAGGCCCGGGATTTTCACATTCACTTTAATTTATTCTAAGTTGTATGGGGGGGGGGGGTGGTGAATCAAATACACTTGCTCATTATAAACATATCTGTTCAATTATTATATACGATCGATCAGAGTTAAAAGGCAGGAGTGGACCACAATAATGGTTGATGAAATGGGTAAATTCATCCAAAGCATGCATGGCAATATTTAACGGGTGTGAATAAAGCAATAATTGATTTTAGTCGGTAAACCGTCTGAGTCATCTGCTTGTTTAAAGTCACACGCTCATTAATGACCACAGAGAGCTATGCCGAGTACACGTTTGTGGTCATTATGAATGTTCATACAATCTTCATGCAGTTATATACCTGTTGTGGCATGCATGTTAGAACAGAGTGAAGAAGAAGAAGTTAAAATAAGGATATCCGTACTTTTTCCGGTGTTTAAACATTATTTTGTAAACAAAAGTCAATAAATAGTATAAGTTTTCTTTGGATTTCCCGATTTTCCGATAAAGCACACTTTCAGTCATCATTGCAACTGATCGTTGGTTAGTTTTGAAAAATAGCATAAACAAATTAACACCTCGCTTACAAAATTGTTTCTGAGCTGTTAAACCTAAAAATGAGGTTTTGTTCAGATCGATATTTCAAAATACATGATAACTTTTTAAAGGAGAACACTGTATTTAAAGGGAAAAGATTGATTCAGTTGGATTTCAGCATGGTCATTTTAGTTATCAATTCATAGAGAATATGTAAATTATAATATTCAGATATATGTATTAAAATATGACTGATAAGAAAGACAGAAAGAAGACGGTTGATAATCAGCAATACTAATTTCACCAGCACTACCATTTTAAATCAGTGCCGTATCTAGAAATCAGAGAAATTTAAGATTAATCAATACCCTCTTATATACCCTCCGCACCCATGCAGCATTGGAGCATCTGAGAGCGTATTATGCCGGAGCGCTTATACAAAAAAATATTAGGGCATTATCCTACAATTGTAGACCAACTTCAACTTTTGAAGTCTTGAGTGTGCCTTAATGTCCTGTATAGGAAACGGATAAGGAAGAAGAAAGGAGTGGTATCAACGTTTCCGTATTTCCAGACAAAACAAATACATAGTTACTTGACAACTCGGTAGGAAACAAACCCACGATACATCCTTGTGACTTTACCTTTCTTATTTATTTCTCTTAATATTGTGTTGTCCAACTAGATCCATTTTTAGCACGTAAATCGATAATTAGAAAACAATGTATCATATTCAACTGCAAGTACGAAAGAGATCAACTCGATCTGGACCATGTATGCATAGCTTCATCTTCTGGCTAGGCAAAGGAGCAAGAACAATTATATATGCCTAAAATACGGGTCAACTGCCAACACTGAAGTCATGTTGGTTAAGAATAGCAGAAACCGTTTACCTCATTGCAATGATGAATTAATTTGATAAACATTTTGGAATAGCCCTGTCATATAACTTGCATTCCATTTTTTTCGAAGAGTTTATAAAAGGGAATACTAATTATCCTTAAATCATTCCATTTAAAGAAAACGATAAGAAGTCCGTTGTAAAACCATAAAATGTGTTCCAATAGGTATGCGTTAACATAAACAAGTGTCATAGATAGGGAATAATAAATATTACTCTCTATCTATCTATCTCTGCATGGGCACGGGGCATATCCCGCCCCGCGCGACAAAAGGTAAAAAATAAAGGAAAACCAGTAGAGAACGATAAAAAAAAGAGAGAGAGAGCGAGAGAGAGGAAGAGAGGAAGAGAGGGAGAGAGAGGGAGAGAGAGAGAGAGNCCCCCCCCCCCCCCCCCCAACGCTCCGGCCAGTCGCCTCTTTTCCGTGACAACACTTCTCCATCAATGGCTGTACCTAGGCATGCTACGCCACTGTGTAACTCGAAATGGATAACGACAAGGTCAAGGACTAGATCACTGGTCGAATTAGTTGACATCTTGAAATGTCATGTCCTTCCCGATCTTTACATTTTAACCTTTCGTACAATGAAGCTAATAGAGCTAATTCATGTCAAATAGTCCTTTCCGCTTTCTATATTGAAAATAAAGATAACTGTGATGATACTAAGTAAGATGATTGGGTGTTTTATATTACTATATAGATATAAGTTATGTATGCCCTGTCTGTAAGATATTGTGTTTTCTATAATAAAATTTTTAAAAGCACCAAATCATTATTTTAGGGACATGCGGATTAAGAGGGCGTTTACTATTAAAAGTAAAAAGGTATATACTGATTAATGTCTTTTTCAAATGTTATATCAACTATTTTTGTTTTTATTCCGCAAGTGAATCGAATGCTATCACTACAGGCCAACTGATTCTATTCTCAAAGATAGTCTAGTGGATGTATTTTACATGCCATCAAACATTAACTGATGGAAAATCGAACGATATAGGGTCTATAAGGTTTACCTAATGGGTGTCTACTTTGAAAATTCGAATTAAGAAAGGAAAACATTAAACCTACTTAGATACTGAAAATCATCATGAGACTCATTTACACTACGTGCCAAACATTACGATGTGCTTGTAACTCCATGGTAAAACCGCGATGTTTGGATCGTGATGTGAACGGGCCTATATATTACCTGAGCTTCCAGTCTGATAATATGAGCTGAATGTATGTGATGATAAAGGGCCTAAGTAGCTCGCACTTTTCTCCCCGTCTGACGGTGTCGTACTCTTTGCCGTGCTTGTAATTTTCGTCGTGTTCGTACTCTTTGTCGTACTCGTACTCTTTGTCGTACTCGTGATCTTTGTCGTACTTGTACTCTTCGTCGTACCCTTGGTCTTTGTCGAGTTTGTGATCTGTGTCGTGTCCATGCCCCTCGTCGAGCTTGTACTCATACTTGGAGTCGTCTGTCACGGCGGAATCCGTGATAAAAGAAATGATGCAAACAATCATAAATCTCAATTTTGTTTTGTCTAAAAGTTCAACAATTATTTCATGTTCGACTTTTAATGATAATAATTTCGTGCGATGATTAGTTGTTCTTCTACTGACGAACAATTATCCTTTGACAACAGTTATACTATGCTTCTCTCAGTAAACATGCAGACTGAAATATACACTTTTTAAGATATATTTCTTTAATTACCATTAATCCCAAATCTTATTCTGTCTTTTCAAAACCACAATGTACCAAATAAAGATCCACTTAATTTGGACAATAGGGTTTCTGGGACCTCCACTTCGAACTGTCTCAAATCGGCCATGCGTAATTTATTGATCATAATATAATATTGGTGCTATTACAATTTAATTACGAGAGAAGATAAATAGATGTGATAACGCAGAATTGAAAAAAGCGTGAACGGAACGAGATGAAGAGGAAATGTTAACGGTTTTAGAACAATCAAGATGATAAATTAAAAAGGTATTGGATAATGATTTATGTAATGGAACAAATATATATAAGAAATCGCTCCGCTCCATTGTAAACCGGTAGGAGAAAATTGCTTGAATTATTGGGCCTCTCGATAATGTAGCCCCCCCCCCCCCC
>BEXV01002232.1:20992-36150 GCA_003118195.1 Hemicentrotus pulcherrimus
AATACTTGTCTTTTATTCTTGCATAGGCTCCTTTAGCTGCCTTACCAGTGCCATACAGGACAACTATGGAGGAACCAAATTTCACAACCATCAAAGATCCCGTATCAGGTATGAATTTTCAATACTTAATAGAAATATAAATATTGTATTCTTTTTTACAATGTGTTCATTCACTGGTTCTCAAAGGGGGATATTAAATGAATATCAGAAGTATGTGAAAATTATTAAGATTTTGCCCCCGGTCAATATCCCCTCTTATTTGGAGCATTCGAACTATAGACACTGTTTTACGGGAGCGCAGAAGCTCGATCCTAATTTATACCCCTATGACGGTTGTTTTCAAACCAGGTAAAAGGCGAATGTCATATCATTCCTGGCTAACTTGAAAATGCTAATAGACTAATGAGGTATTCACTCTTGTCGGCTCGTTGTCCAGGTAACTGATTCTACATAACAGAGCCTGCGCATGAGGTTCGTCGCGAAATCATTGAAGCAAAGAGATCGATGGAACAGGGCAAATTTCGTGTTTGGGGCTGGTGTGACGTGTGATGCATCGAGCACGCCATTGTTTAGCACAAAAATGTTTGGACATTCACATTTTGGCCAGTATGACGTCACACTTCGTGCACATTGTACACGAGGCTTTTGCTACCGTCAACACTGTGTCAACGACTGGCACCATCTTTGACTCTCAATTCATGTGAGAGCGTCATCGAATACAGCGTCTGGTACTGGCGCATTCCCCGTCAGGAGATTGAAGGCATTAGCGGTGCCATGTCAAGAAACTACCGATGACATTCTTGTCTCCCGGCAACAATTGAAAGCAATCAATGTCGACATCATATTCTTTCTTTCTTTCTTTCCATCTTTCTTTCATAGATCATTACTTGTTTCTTTATCCATTTTATTTCAACTTTCCTTTACAGGACAACGAGCATTTTATACCGATCTCGACTGCCTTCTCTGTTCTCGCACTGACATCGTCAAGTTCGCTGAGCGTTGTGCCCAACTCAAAATTCCATACGTGGGTCTGTGCTGCGGAAATTCGCCTCACTACACCAGGACCCTGGCCGAAACTCTGGGGAGGGTCACCGAGGCGTCCAAGTTCTCACCGGACATGTCTCTACACGGATTCTACGGCACGAATGCTGGCAAGGTCAACACTTACTACACCAAGATGACCCAAGACCTGCCAGCAACTAAGGCTATGGCCACAAAAGAATAAAGAAGACGACGAACGTATATATCGAGGAGGAAGAGAAAGACTAAGAAAAAAAGAAGGGAAAGAGGAAGAGCAGAAGGAGTAGTAAAAGAAAAACAAGAAGGAGAAGAAGAAGAAAATGAAGGATGAAAAGAAGAAGAAAAGCAGAACAGAATTGAGATAAAAGAGAAAGAAAATCTTCAAAATGTAGAGCATATTCCTATTGACAAAGGCTAGCTTCAAAACATCTGATAATTAAAAAAGCCTACTTTAAGTATTACTTATTTGATCATGATCAAAACAGTTCCCTACTTTTTTTATTCACTTATAACTTTTAAATGCTATTTGATGTGTCTGCCATTATGCTGGTGTAGGGTGTCTTGGTATTGATCTGTGAATGCCCAGTGACAGTGGCATTTTTACGATATTTGTATTGTGAAAAGGGTAATTTTTGTATTGGTGCTTTTACTATATGCAAGTTGGACTACTATTTTCCTTCAATGAAATCATCTTTATCAAATTGAATCTAAGCATATATAGCAACAAACTGACAAAACTGACAAGGCAAATCTGTTTTACAGGCAAATTTGTAATATAGCTGCAGTCTTGATGTATAATCTGTGAAAGTGTAAGGTGTAAACTTCATTAAGTATTTTTGCCTAGTATTCCTTGATATCAGTGGCAATGCAAGGGGAAAATAAGATTAAAGTGTATGTGTTTAATATGTATATGGAATGCTTTTTTCCACGCAGTCTGAAATAAACGACACTGTGAAATCTGACGGCTTTGATTGTCATTCTCGTGTGAGAGTCTCAAATACAATGGAATTTTCATTGCCTTTAAAATAATATCAAAAAACAATTTAAATATTGTTTCATTTATAATTATGCATGTGACACATCATCCTTAAAGCCAGTGAACATTTTTAAATCCAACGCCCGTTGCACACGTGACGTTATTTTGATGACCTAGCACTGCGTCAGCAAATGGCGTGGCGTGGTCTTTGACGCGACATGACACGATAAGAGTAACATATCGTTCAAAAAAACGAAAGCAAAAGGAATGGTACACACACTGCATTGAATGACTGTACAGTGCCTCCCAGAAAAAAACGAAACCAAGAATTATCGATGTTTTATCATAACTTGATTAAACATCACAATTATAATTGATAAATAACACATATTTGTAAGGCTCAGATCCTCCTCTTTCATTTAATGCAACTCAAAGTTCTGTTTGTTTAAAGTAGTGCTTGCATTTCCATAATTTTATCAAACGAATTCGTTTTCACTGGCTGTCTGCCGTAGCAACAAACGGAATTGACAAAAGACTTAACTCCGTTTCGTTGACCATCAGCCGTAGACGAAAGACGAATTTGTTTGATAAAATTATGGAAATGCAAGCACTACTGTAAACAAACAGAAGTTTGTCATTACTTGCTCATTTTTCCTGACTGAGGTGTCATATGAAAGGGCAGAAACTTAACTTTTTATAGAAAATTGATTTTCTCTTTGAAATTCAGATACCGTCCGCAAAATGACTTTTTGGTTTCCTCTTTTCAAATTTATTTTACTCACTCATGCATGACATATGCATCATATGAGTTGCATCAAATGAAAGAGGTGGCCCTAAGCTTTCCAAAAACAATGTATGTGCCATTTATTTACTATAAATGTGACTAAGTTATGATAAAACATGATAAATAATTTTCGGTTCCGTTTTTTCTGGGACGCACTGTATAAAGGGAGCTCACTGGTTTAAAGGGAGATGGTAGTCAGTTTCCATGTGCAGTAGGTCATCATTCGCTGACACCAGACCTGGTATAAACAAAAACATGAATGGGTGTACAAGTCTCGCACACAAACAAACACGTAGTTCCTTCGAGAAATACCCACTAGTCTTTCGGAGAGTCTTCTGGTGAGGGAAATGTTATATAATGACTTGTCCATACGGGCGGTTGGTGGAAAATGCAGAGCATTACATAAGGCATGTTGATCCTAAAAGTGAAGGCTAATACTGGTGATTAATAGCAACTAGTGCATACGTCCATGTTAAAGGGATCCGGTAACTTTGTCTCAGATTCTGAAACAAACTCCTGGATTTAGCTCATGCTGCGATGATGATTATAAACCTTTATGTCAGTCAGGAACCACATGACTTTTAAAAATAGCCAAATCAAACCGTACAAATCAGACAGATCGCCTTTCTGATTATCATTATCAAGATATATATGATTGGAAATCGAAACCAAATTTTGCGATTTCATAAAACTGCAGTTTATTGGGGGAAACGAGTACATGTATTGTAAAACCGGTCACTCAAATATTCTTACTTTTTGAGACACTTCTTGATCAATTTGAAGCGCATTTTTTAGGGCTTAAATATTACACCATATCACAGACATTGATAGTACGTAGGGCCGTGCATCTCAGATTTAACATTGTTAAACGATGCCTTTATTAAGTTACGAATGATTACATTCGTTTTTTTTAATATCCGTATTTCAATTTTCAGGATACAAATTGCATACCTTAGGTGTTACTAGGTGGGAAAAACATTGCTGCTAGAGTCTTAAGGCTTGCCTTAACAAAGAACCCGTAATGTATGCAATAAAAATTGCAATGCAAAGCGCTCAGAAACCATACAAATTTGAATTTTATAAAATAATTTGTAACGAGGCACTTAAAATACTTATGCCTTAAATTTGCTTACATCGTATAAAAATGGCCTATGTGGATCATGAAAAAGTGAACTGATCCTTCAAAGTTGAAATGTATTAATTTGTATGTTATGTATACAGAAGTCGGGTGGAAAGTTCACATACATGTTGTTTGTTTAACCACGGATACAGTTGGGTCTTGTGACTCCACTTTTGACTAGAGCTTAATTTTGTGACTCAGTTGTTAATCCGACGTTACTTGATATTGGGACCAGACGACGTTGTGTGCCATAGCTGCGGAAACACCGGTTTTATTCCGCTTTTCTTTTCTCTTTTTGCGATAGGAAAACATTTGTATCTGGACCCCGAAGGATGTCTAAGAATACAGGTATGTAAATGTTACAAACAATTAAGATGAATGTTAATTTGTCATTAGGATCCTGCATTTTTGTTGCATTGAAACAAATCTCCGTTGAATGTGATAGTCTGTGAGTTTGTGCAGTGTGCAAGTAAAACAGGCTGACATGTCTTCTTTTTTTTCTTAAACATGATTTGTTAATGTTTCTGCTGTTATTCATTTCTACATAACCACCCCTTACTTGTATTCTTCGTCTTCTATTTCTCTTTTTCTTCTTCTTCTTCTCCTCCTCCTCCTCCTTCTTCATATCGTCTGATACTCATTATTGTTGAACTTGTTTTCATTTATTTTTTTAGATCATGCCTCTGGCCAATGTGAAAACTTTGAAATTTTATCGTTTTTCTTGACAGGATACTTTGCACTTTGCTCCCCCGCCCCCCACATTTACGCCGGGCAGAGAAAGAAAATGTGCCCCTAGTTCACTCAGCCTGTTTCTGTTGATGACATGATTGAGTAATAACATATTCACTTAATATGAATTTTTATTTTTCTCACATTCTGAGCCAACAGGACTGTTACAGCGCATTCAAAATGGTAAGACCGTCATTGTTGCGGAGGGGTATATCTTTGCTTTTGAGCGTCTGGGATACCTGAAAGCCGGGCCGTTCACCCCTGAAGTTGTAATGGATCATCCCGAGCTGGTACGTCAGATGTACAAAGATTTCGTGCGCGCTGGAAGCGACGTAGTCCAAGCTTTTACGGTGAGTAGTGCGTGAGGAAAAGTGAAGTTTGATAACACCAAAATGAAGGCTATACACCGCTACACCCTTTTGGGTCGATGGTCCGCGAGACCAACAACCTCCCTATCGAGGGCCTTGTGGCAACTTTTCTGACTGTTCATTAGTCTTACAGCCCACCACACCTTATAATACCTTATATCCACTTTTAGAGGTTTCACTAGATCTTCCCTGATGTTTTTCTTTGATTTGTCAGTCTCGTGGGCAATTTGTGTCGTAAGCTGTTAATCTACTAGCTCTAGGTTGACCACTCTGCATGATTTGAGCTGTTTGTAAAATCATTTTGAGTCGTTGAAAACCGCACATTAAATGTTTTTCCTCGTGCTCCGTTTTATTATTCGGACAATTTTGATCACGTGTTGTAGTCTTCCATTCAAAATCTTCTCCATTTTTCCTGTGCCAATATTCCGGTAGTATTATGGTAACCGTAGCAAGTTCAAGCTCGTCGGACGGGAGGATGAGCTCGAGAAGCAGAATCGTCTCGCACTCAAGATGGCGAGAGAAGTGGCCGATGAAACGGGTACCCTGATGTGCGGTGATCTTAGCAACACATGGGTGTACGAACCGGGGAATGACGAGGCAATTGCTCAGACGAAATTGATGTTCAAGGTTAGTCTGGGCCCCGATTCAAGTCACAATGTCATTCCATTTCCTTTCAGATTATTTATTATCATTTACATACATAAAATTTTAAAAATGATATGACATGTTGGCATGTGCAAGGCATCGTTGATAATCGGTTTAAACAAACATACAATAAATAAATGTACAACAAGACTCAGATTATAAAGAAAAAGAAGTTTTGTCAATTACGTTCTATAATGTACCAGAAATTGCAAACGGGTAGCGGCGCGAAGGCGAATTATAAAACTCACCAATCAAGGCGCCTTATTTATAATGAGAAGGCGGGAATGACGATGACTACACAAATCGACGTCTCGCTCTCTCGTCATCAACAAGGCGCATTGATGACTTTTGATAAGTCGCCTTCTCGCCTTTTCGACTTTAACAAGGGTCAAGGCGCATTGGCGAGTTTCCGCAACTTGCATTTTGCCTTCTCGTCTTGACAAGATGCCTTTGGCGGGTTTTAACAACTCTTCTTAACATTTCTTGGCCTTAACAAGATACCTTGGCGATTTAAACATGTCGCCTTCTAGCTGCACATTTAAGTTTCCGTAGTTCTGACATTCTATCAATTCATAATAACATTTATAATGTTTAGAAGCTTATTTGTATCTTACCGACTATTTTAGGAGCAGGTCGAGTGGGCCGTGGACGAGGGAGCCGATTTCATCGTGGGCGAGACGTTTGGTCAACTTGAAGAGGCTGTGCTCGCAACCAATGCAATCAAAGAATACGGAAAAGGTACAATTATGAATCATGACACGTACATTTCATACTTTGGAAACCCCGTTTTAAGGGACTAATGATAAGCAAATGGTTACAACTGTTACCTGAAATGGTGACAATACCGATAATGTTGACATCATCTTACATACATTTTGTTCAATAAAACTAGATACCATTACATTTTTGTATCTAGGTGTACCTGCCGTCATCACCATAGCAACGCACTTTACTCAGACGACGACGGACGGGAAGCCTACCACGGCGGACGGCATCGAGTTAAACGAAGCCCTTCGACGTCTTGTGGCCGAAGGTGCCGATGTTGTCGGCTTCAACTGAACTCGAGGACCTCTGTCTATGATACCCATACTTGAGAGCGCCGTGGAGGCCAACATTGGGGTAATAGTTGAATAAATTCGAACACAATTAACCATCGTTACTTCGTAATTGGGGGGAGTGAAATTCTTTGTTCGGTCTGCTGACTGATGTCGGTCTGGGGGCATTTCACAAAACTTGTCATCAGTAACAAATGACAGTTTTTCGTTATAAGCTACTGAAATCCTTACTTCTGATTGGTTATCAGCAGATTTGTCACTGATTCTTGTCATTTGTCATTAAAAAAAGCTTTGTGAAACACCCCAATAATTATGTCAGTTTCGTTGGTGTGACTGAGGTGTTAATGACCTTCAGCGTAGCTATTTCTCTCGAAATAAAATGTCATCAAAGGATTTTAAGATGCGTTAACGTCCAACATGACTTGGAATGATTAAAAGAAGACAAGAAGTATGTAAATAAACAATTGCTTGTAGCTTTTCATTATGATCTATCCTCTGAAATATCATTATGTGTATCCTCCTATAGGCTCCTTTGGCGGCACTTCCTGTGTTATACAGGACAACCATCGAAGAACCGAGTTTCTTCACTTTGCCAGATCCTTGGACAGGTGCGGCATCGTGAGTTTCTATTCATTTCACAATCTAAGTCTGTAATCATGACAACAGTAAAGGTATAACTGGTCTAGATCCAGACACATCTCCTAAATGCATGTGCGGGGATGTTTTAATGGATCGGGGCCAGCTCGGCTAGAGGGACATCACAGCTCGGACTAACCGGATGTGTAGGAATACACAGCCATTTCAACTCTTGAAACCTAATCACTTTAATAGTCCGACCATGGGCCTACATGGTCCGACTCCGTTTTCATTTGCATACTGCAGTTTAAGAGAATAATGTAGCTAGGTAGCTTTTGTTTCCCTCTGGGCCCTATTGTGGAAAACTAAATCAAGTTGTTGCAATGTAAGAAGTTATTAAGTATTCGAAAGTGTATATTATTGTGCCTCGACATAATGCTCCGGCAACAATTTTGCTCCACAATTTATGAAAGATTGATAGGGTTGCGGGTGAGGCTGGCAAAAGGGCTTTATGGATGAGCTCCATTTTGTTTGGTTTAGGGTTAATAAGAACAAATAAATTGGTGTGGGTTTTCGCGCCAGAGCACCGGGACGTATGCGCCGAACAGTCTAATAATTTGAGTATTGTCTAAATTTCTCAAGGTGAAAGAGCGTTCCCCCTGGATTTGGACTGTCTCCTCTGCTCACGTGGAGACGTTGTCAAGTTCACTCAGCGCTGTGCCCAACTCAAGATACCATACGTTGGACTGTGCTGCGGAAACGCCCCCCACTACACTCGGGCCATGGCCGAAACTCTGGGGAGGGTCACCGAGGCGTCCAAGTACTCACCAGACATGACGGTCCATGGGATGTATGGCACGGATGACACCAAGATCAATACATACTACACAGAACTACATAAAACTTCCTCAAATTACACACAAAAGAAGTAGGAATAGTTGAAATCACTGGTTAGACAAATAGAGGGCGGCCGTTGCCCCTTAGAAATACAATATGGTATACACTACATGTTCTAAGATCTAGAAAGCAAAGTGTGCAAACCGTTCAAAAATTACAGAAATATAAGAAACTTCACAGCGCAGCGGATTACAGAACCATACAGCTGATGAGGTAGTGCTTTGCTTTAAACAAACCAGCCCTGAAACACACCCCGACAAGTCACAGCGACAATATCTCCATCGAAATCATATATTAATGAGAGGAAAACATATGGATACATAATGCTTCCAATTTTGCTCAATGATATTGCCATGTATGTAGTAGTAGTAGTAATGGTTTATTGAAATAAAAATCGATCGTGGCTCGAAAGCCGAGGTATAGGTTTTGTACAATAGTATAAGCAAACATCAAAATTACAGAAAACAAAAGAGGTAATAGTGAGACCATAATGACAAGGATTAAGTAAAAATAACAACAATTATTTTCTTACGTATCCATCAATAGCATAGTAAAGTTGCCCTGATTGAGCCCTCGATATGCATCAATCGAACCGTGACCGTATAGCGTGTCCATATAATTTTGTATAAAGCTATGTTACTGTCTAATTCACACCGATGTCATGGATGTGTGACGCCATTGTATTGTTAGTGAAGGGCCAGTGAAGGGACAAATTAAAGGAAACTGAACTTAAAATTATCTCAAAAACCCTTTTCTACCTCATAATGATAGACACTATACGACTGTGTAAAGGGAATCTTGGATCAGCGGAATTTCATTCCTTCTTTTTTTATCTTCCTCATACAAGAGAAATCGGATGCCATAAAATGTCAATGTTAAGCAAACTTAAAAGGGGTCTAATATAGCACTCATAACCTCAGTTTTTTTTATTAGGATAAAGTCTTTCTATTTACAACCAGTGTCAAAACAGATTCATATTTAATAATCATTATGATAAAACACTCTAATGTACACAAACTAGAATATATAACTCACTTTGTCCATAGTCAAATATAACACTTATGACACCAGCGTTATTCAAACAACCTAATCAATAATTATGTCTTTTGAATGATGACCCCTTGTCACAAACAGGTTCAGACACCATTACTTTATCAATGTAAGACATGTAAACTCTAGATCCCCAATTATATAATCACACGCCCCCCACCCCCCCCATAAGAAAGGACATTTTCTCTGACACAAAATGCAACTCGATGAATATTTTTTTTCTTTCATTTCACACATTTCACACTTTATTTGAATACTATCTATTTGCAAACGAGTGACTATTATGTTCGTATAAAGAAATTAAAAACAAAATCATGTTTTTTATTGACTAGTTTGCAGGCTCAAATCCTTGTCCTTTGAAGTTTTGTGCGTGTGTGCTTGTAATTGGGTAATTACAGACGTGTATCAATTAGATATGATTATTTACATCTGGGGACCGACATTAAAAGTAAAGACCAGTATTGGAAACGCCCCAATTTCAAAAAATGAAATTGATGCTCTCATTACCAATCATGTAAAAGAATATGTTTTGACTAATACACGATGATAACAAATTTGCCGGGAAACCGCCTACTAATTCATATATTTGGTAAATTTGTTTCTCTCATGGTCTGTGAGAGATGTAGGGTAGTCCCATATACATCTTGCTGTGTATAGTGCTTATAACTTTACGAAGAATGGGCCAAATTTCTTATCATTTTGATGATTCCAGAACCTTGCAGATGCTATAGATGCTAAATGATCAACCTTTTCTGATCGATTCCACAACGTTTCTTTCACAATGCAATCGCATGACCTAACTGGTCTTTACCTTTAACGTCACCATCCGAAAGACGTGACTCAGTTTCGAACCGGGATCAACCTGAGCCAGTTTGCAGACAAAGCTGACCAAGTGAACGTACCACTAGACCAACTCAAATCTCCCTCAGCCAGAGACTGACAGAGCAAGGCTCTGCTCAATGCTTAGATTAAGTGTCAAATAAGTGACTGTACAGGCAGACTAGTAGATGCTATAGGAAACTGAAGAAGCTGGATGTACGTTGTGCATAAACTCTATTCAATTCGTGTACACGCGCACTCTTGTTATATTAATCCATGAAAATGCATTGAAAAAACACACACAATTAGATCAAAGTTCAATATTGTTGAATATTAGAGTACATGCATATTGCCTGCAACGCTCGAATAATCCAATATAACCTTTCAACGGATATTGGATTATAAAAACTGAACCTATGATTTGATACTGCTGTATAAAATCATTGAAAATAGAGGCAGCAAGTATAGACGTCGTTTTAATATTGAACCTGTACTCGATTGGTAAACGTGCTGGAAACGGAAGTCGTTGAGGATGTCTAAGGCTAAAGGTATGTACCTACGAAGCTATGAGAGTCATGTTGGGTGTATCTTTCTCTGTTTCATGTACTCAAAACCTGTTATTTTCATTTATAATACCTCAAAAATTACTCGAATAATATAGACTATGAATGTATTTTTCGGTAGCCCTAGATGTGTGTCAGAGCTAGGCTGTTTTTCTGCGGGGCTAGTTTGTATGGGTTTCCATCGTTTCATTCATTTATTACATTCCAAAAAAAAAGATGAAATGATATTGTGCAAATGTTATGCAAACTTATTAGAACAATTGAAAGAGGAAGAAGTAATACGACAAATTAATGTCCCTTGTGGAATTGGATATCGTGGTCCACTGAAAAGCAGAAGTTGTAAATTGTGGACCCAGAGGCCCTAATCGTGAGAAAATACTATTATTAAGCGGCGGACATGGGGGAAAATGAGGAGCTGAAGAAAAAAAATCGAATTTTCAAACTCAATTTGTGCGATTTGGTGTATACATTTTGTCGGGAGAGCGTGTAAAATCTGTGACTTTTCCAGCATAAGATTTCTAGTAGGAAAATACTGTAAACACAAGAAGCAGGACTATTTGTGCAGTCCGCATGGATATAGTACGCTATTGTAACAAAAAGTCTTTTTGACACTGTTATTCATGACACCGGTACCTCGAGGTGTACGTGTTTAATATTGATACATGTATAAATAAACACAATAATGATTCCCTAAACAAGATTTTCAATTGCAACAATGGTGACAACCATATAAATGGCATGGTACAGTTTCCTAGAACCTCAAGTACTTGATTGTCAAAACAATTCAGTACAAAACAAGTACAGTAGTTGGGATAGGCAGACACCAATCACTGACGTCGGGCTACACTAGGGTATCAAAATTACCGTTAGGTTGATTTATGGGAGTCTTCTCGCGTGTCATCCAAGTTTCTTTTCAACCAACAGGTCTACTACAACGCATTCAAGATGGGGAAACTGTCATTGTTGCGGAGGGGTATATCTTTGCATTTGAGCGTCTGGGATACCTGAAAGCCGGGCCGTACACCCCTGAAGTTGTAGTGGATCATCCCGAGCTGGTACGACAGATGTACAAAGATTTTGTACGCGCAGGGAGTGACGTAGTCCAAGCTTTCACGGTAAATATTAATGCATATGATGCACGTACGAATATGCTTCGTTTGGGGCATGCATATTTAACCCGGAAATAAAGCATATAATCAACAACTTCCGTTGACTTCTAATCTTTTAAATTCACATTTTACTTCTTTTCATCATTCTATAAAGCGTAGATTTAAGTTCTTTTAAATACTAAGAGCATGCATATATATTTCTTTGAGAGTTGCAGTGTCATTGCCTCAAAAGAGAAGGTTCATTTCTGGGAGAATTGTAAGCTTTCAACTAAGAAACCCGTTTAATCAATCTTAAATCTCCAATAATGATTTCCAATTGTTTTCACTGTCCGATATAGACCTACAAACTTAATGTTGATGAAGGGTTGCTTAGATATTTCTATATCTATAGGTCTATAGGATTTTTAAAACTCTACCAAGCGCTACAATATGTCTTAGTTTACAATGATTCTTTCACTTTTATACCCCTAACAGTTTTATTCAGGTATAAATGAATCACTCTTTCCTCCTCAAATTGGCACTTATTAACCACGTTGTCAACTCCTACATGAAAATGAAAAGATCTATATGAAATATACCAACATGAATGAAAATTATGACATTCACCAACTGACGATTCCAATTTTGACATCCAAAATTATGATTTGATTTGTTGCACCTCGTTTCCAATTTATAGACTTTACTTAATGTACTGCGTGATTAATTGACTCAAATATTTCTGTGATATTAGCTCTCTCTCATTGTTCATGTATAATATGTGATTCCTAGCATTCTAGATCAAGAAATATAATTTAAAGCCCATCTGCACTAGTTTGGCCAGGGGGAATAGACCTCCCTGCAAGCTAACTGACAGGTGGTTATCTATCAAATCAGCTCTCAATTAACATAAGAAAAAAGGGGATCGTGTGGACCTACAGGTACCGATTAGCATTGTGTGCTTTATAGAGGGCGCAAGTAGTTAAAACTAGTGCAGCGGGGCTTTAAATGTAACATAAAAGGAGGCACTGACGTGCTTTAGGTCAAGGCGATTGGGATGAATACAATTTGACATATACAGACGCTAAAACGAAAATCGATGTGTTATGTGTCAGTACTATGGAAACAGATATAAGATGGGCATCGTCGGTCGCGGTGACGAGCTCGAGAAACAGAATCGTCTCGCCCTCAAGATGGCAAGGGAGGTCGCCGACAGCACTGGGACCCTGATGTGCGGTGATCTCAGTAACACGTTCGTCTACCAACCTGACAATGACGAGGCAATCGAGAAAACGAAGGAGATGTTCAAGGTAAAACAAGAGGAATAGAATATCGGGTGTCTATATCATGAGGGAGTCCTACGTCGCCGGACTTATGATTTGACATGAAATCAGACAAATATGTCCCTTTATAGTAGTCTAACATTTCTCTTTAGAATATTTCTGAGATTCTAGAGATGAAATATGCTAAGCATATCAAAACTAGCGCGAGATCAATGACATATTTTTTAAAAGAGAAAATGCAGCTTTCTCATTACGACGTTGCAAAAAAAAAAAGAAAAACGTGCCCTATACATGAACTGATAGATGGACTTTTCGAGGCTTGTAAATCGATTTACAAATTGATATTTGCACACTCATTTAAAGTTTTATATATGTATTTATCCTTTATAATTTATGTTTTATGATGGTGTGTATAGTATGTGCACAGTGCTCGTGACATCCTCTCAACGACGGAGAAGCCAATATATCAAATTGACTTAGCCACCAGGTTGTTCCAAAAATCTAATGATTCCTCTATCACAAGGAAATGCTCGAAGAACGCGTTCCTCACTAGTACTGGATAAATGCTCGTACATGTATTACGCAGTGGGAGGTGGGNAACACACACATGCGGTTGACAATCGTATCTTGCAAGAAAAAAATGGGATATGAGAGGTAATACTTCGTCAATTTTCTAAGACATCGGTCGGGAAAAAGTGAGTAATAAACCTCATTGGTATTACCTAATTGCCAAACTATTTGGATTTTTATTGTAAAGGAACAAGTTGAGTGGGCTGTTGACGAAAGAGCCGATTACATTGTGGGTGAGACCTTTGGGTACGTCGGAGAGGCTATTCTTGCAGCAAAGGCCATCAAGGAATATGGCAAAGGTAGGCGGTACAAAAACGGCAACTGCATGGGGCAATTCAAGACGATAACGTTTATACAACCTAAGTTCAATGTCTGTCGCACCCGGGGGTGAGTTAGAGGGTCATAAATAGGTCATTACCGCACTTACAGGTCTATGAAGGCCTTCAGCCAGCTCATACGCCATGCAAATGCGTGCACTGTACATTATGCAGTATTTCATTTTACAATGTCACCTTCAAATGGCGCGTCGAAAAGGCAACAGTTACTGACGCAGTCATATACGTCAGGCAAATCACACCTCTTATGTAACGGGTATCATCGCAACTTAAAGATACATGCTTATTGCGCACAAGGGGTTATTTTCTGACTGCGTCATTGCTTGACGTGGTATTTTATTACGTACATGATAGAGAAGGAGTGGATCAAATTTCGGGGAAGATAAAATTGATAGTGCAAAAAGCTGTATTGAATTCCTTGCTAACGCATTGACTGCAAAGTTGTTAGTAGCGTAGGTAATAAATCAGTACAAAAGACTCCTCGTGTACACCATGCATTTAGTTTTTGGAGTGTTCTTTGAATGATAGCCTTTAGGATAAGTAGTTTATATTGAAACAAAAAGAGATTGGAGATGTTTTACAGGTGCATTGGATAAATTAACGATTAAAAACAACTGTCAAACAGGATCGGATGAAGTTAGAATTGCTTTAGAAAGTAATGTAATAATGATAATATAATAACGCTTTCACATCCTCTCATTTTGACTCTACCTCTGCAATAAAAAGGCGTACCAGCTGTTGTCACGCTGTCGTCACACGTGAAATACGACGATGAGGGCCGACCTTGCACGATAGATGGGGTCGAAATGAATGAGGCGCTTCGGCGACTGGTCGAGGCAGGAGCTAATGTGGTCGGGTTCAACTGCACACGAGGACCAGAAACCATCATGAAATTGGTTGAGAGTGCAACCAAGGCTGGGATAAAGGTCAGAGGGCTTTCAATAAGCCATCAGGGTCAATGATAATAGGGACATTTAGATTTTCACGTCGACATAGTGGACGTACTGCAACATGTGATGTCCTTTTAAGGCAATGACGTCACACGTAGCAGCCCACTGCGTCGACGTACAAATATTAAAGTCCCTTATACTTCCCTTCTTGTCTTGTAGATGATTTTCAGTTAATCGACTCTGATATTCAATTTGTTTGAATGGTTGAAGTACATTCTATGAAAATCTTTCGTTGCTGTCTTATTCTATCGGACAAAGAATCACATTTTAAATATAAGCGGCAACACAGAGAAGGGTAAACAATACTCTATATTCATGGGGGGGGGGGGGGGG
>BEXV01002232.1:40969-58277 GCA_003118195.1 Hemicentrotus pulcherrimus
GGGGTACCCACTGAGCGACTTTTCGGGAGCAAAATTAGAATTTTAAAAAAAAATGGGCCCCGTCCTAAATCCTGGATCCGCACCTGCGTAAGACATCGCACTGCAGTTGATAGGCACCTGTACGGGGATGTGAGATTTTTTGCAAGTAAGGGGGTGGGGAAGTATTTTTTGTGAGGAGGGTGCAAGGGCGCCCACGGATGATCGTAAGAAGGGCGTGCGGATCGCAAAAGTTGGCCTTCTACCCGACCGCATCTCCGGGTTGTGACCACAGCATATATAGTCCGGTTTCCTTGAATGCAATAAATGTGCCAAAGAAATCCAATCTTCTTATATTGTCATCTTTTCCCATCTTCCTGAAAAACAAACGATTTAAAGGTAGAGGGAATGAAATAAAACAATTCCACTTGACCTGAATGTTGGAAGAAAAAGAAACATGCACCCGTTAACGTGACATGAAAATGTTTTGATAACATGGATAACACATAAACGTCTCAAACAACGGGGATGCTCGGTTAAACGTGAAACAGAGAAACCAACAAAGGGCATTCAGAAATGGTCATTAAATAATGTTTCTCTGTGGATGAGTAAGAAAAACATTGGAAGGAAAAGGGAAATCCATGAGCCTGCTCGCCACATTTAACAATGTCGAAAACAAGTCGGAGGAGAAAATCTGACTTCAGCATTTTCAAGATGTGGTCGGCGGGTGTTAAAATACACGTAGGCGCACATTTTGTGGTCCACTTGTTTTTCCTTTCCTTCATCATTCGGTGTACTTGTTTTAATCCACCAATGTATCCTGTCGCCTGTTTGGTCTACCAGATGTATTACGAATCTACGAAGTAGAAGAGGAATTGGATAGTTTTCAAAAATGTTTTTAGATAATAAGGTAATGAATCTATGTTTCAGTCATCCTGTGCATCTCACCTACGCATTGTTTCGTTATGTTTTTCCCGCTCCATCCATATTGACAGAAACTATAGCGCAATTTCCCCCTCTTTACATCAATCGGAGAAACTAGTTCTCAAGTTGTATACGAAAATCAATAACGGTGTCCCGATGATAGGTAATGCAATATTTTGCACTGGCAAGAGAGGGAGATTTCGACTCCCTACTCTTTTATCCAATAGTTACTATATTTCTTCATTAAAATCTTTTTATCATGAATGATATTTTGATTAAGTGTATCACCTTTTTCTTACCTATGACACTTAACTTGTTCCTAACCGAAAAAAAAAAAAGAATACTTGTGTTCATTACATCCAGAACAGTGAGCTTATCATGAGAGTAACAAGTTCCTTTTCTGTTTGAGTTTTTGTCTAATCCCAAAACATATTTCCTTCTGTACTGGGCCATTTTCCCTCGATATTCCACACCTTAACCCACCACCAGTGCGCGGTGTTATCTTTTTGTTTTGATACACCTAGTACAACCAACCACGTTGGTTTGTACATGCGCCGGATATCGGGAGGAAGAAGGTGTTACCGGTTTATGTCGATTAAGGTTTGTATAGCTGTTTGGGAGTCAGTTGACATGAAGCCATTATTGTCTATACCTACCGATCCAAAAGCATCGATTGTTTGAATAGCTGCATTGTCACACCCAGTATAGTTGGTTTCATTTTTCCAAAGCAAGGAGTCTTTTCAAGTCAATTTGGCAGCCATATTGGATTAATAAACTCTACATTAATAAAACAAAACCCTCTTCTATCGCATAACCAGTGGTTAAATCAACGAACGACAGCATTAAGTGGCAGAACTTTCTATACGTTTTGGAAAGAACGCTCTCTGATAGACATGGAGTTGGTAGGAACAGGACTACCAGGCGCCCTGGTTCTTCTTCTCATCTACACTGCCAGACTTACACCCTGCCAAGGAGTTCCTACAATTTCAAGAGGACCCGAGAACCAGACTGTAAATTTCGGGGCGACCGTGCATTTGACATGCCTGGTCCGTGACAAATCCGAAGGGTACCTTATCGCTTGGATCAAAGATGGAACAAGAATAACCCGCAATATCAACGAGAGCTTCGATTCTCGGCATGTGGACACGGCACGATACAGCTTGGTAGGCAACTGGGCTCAAGGAGACTATTCTCTTGAGATTCAAAACATCAGAACGGTAGATACAGGAACGTATGAATGTATCATTCAAGATGCTACTTCCAGAGATTACATAGAGACTTCAACAGAAGCGACAGTGAGCATTGAGTATTCACCTTCGATCTCGTCGTTCTTGTGTTCAATACCCGAATCGGCTTCAGACTTGCGCATTGGCTATACAATCACATTCGTTTGTCAAGCTGATCTTGGAAACCCACCTGCGACTCTCATAGCAACCTACGATTTGTCACCTGTTAATGAAACAACGGACAAACTGAAGAACGAGATCAGGCTCAATTACGAAAAAACTCTTGAGATGGAAGATAACGGGAAGATATTCCGCTGTACATTAAGCCAAGAGTTACTAGATCAGCCGGAATACTGCACAGTGGGTCCTCTGGTTGTTGAATACAAACCGATGGACATTGCAATAACGTCTGCAGTGCTTCCCGATGACGGTTCATCTATGGCAGTTGTCGAAGTCAATACTAAACGAGTTGTTTTCACTTGCGCTTCTTCTGCTATCCCTGAGCCTCAGTACACCTGGACTGTGACAGAGGCGCAGGGATGTTCGAAGGGAATGAACCATTATTCCTTAGGAGACAGGTTGATCCTAACAACAGTCGACATGGCTTACGACGGTGCCGTCATCTCATGTACATCCAACAATACCATCGGAAAAGCATCGACATCTATTACAATTAATGTTATGAACGATGATCCGAACGCATTGTGTTATCCCACAACCGCACCCGAAACCGAAGGAACCGCACCCACGCCTACGAAAGCGCCAGTTACAGGACCGATGATGTTGACGACCATGCACATTATCATCATAATCATCGCAGTCGCTTTCCTGATAGTCATCATCATCCTGGCTTACATCGCCTTCAGCCGACGTCGGGAAACACCGATCCAGCTGACGATGATGTCCGGTCCCGATGACACTCGCTCGATCGCCGAAAGCATCATATTCCATTCCCGGCACAACACCCCTGATCCAGAGCATCGAGGTAACTCCCTGGGACGGATGCAGAGCAACTTCAGCACCATGTCCTACGATACCCAAAGCATCGATTCCGCTACTGCTCTTATGCACCTGAGATCCTTAGAGTCGCCAGAGTACAAGGTTAACCCCAAGTTGACTGGCTCACCAACTCGCAAACTAGGCGGAAAATGCGGCAAGGAGTGCGGGAAAGAGATCCAAATGGACGACATGGAACGATCTCCATTTCACCGGTTACAATCCACGGACAACACATACGAAGGGTCGCCGAAGAGAGGCAGTCCGACACCCCCAGGCGAGAAGTCTGCGCTTACCCGACAGCCAAGCGAGCATAAGTATGAGGAATGTCCACCTCTTAAGAAATACACGACCCATGCCAGCCAGACTGATCTGGCATTTACCGATGATAAAATCGAAGAGGAAAGGCGGGAAATATCAGACACCAGTGATAGTGATTCTGAAGTCGATTACCAACCTAATAAGCAGAATTTTAGTGTGAACAATTGTAATATAAGATTTGCTAAACATACCGAAGTTTAACATCACGTAGTCGGACTATTAAGAGTAGAATATAAAGCAATAATGAAGCAAATATAGTTTAATCAAGTTAATTTTGTTACCCAGATATCCGAAAGATAAGTTCGTAACGTATCTCTACACCACATTATTTCTCAAATAAAATACAGTAAGACGCAAACTTTGTAATCAGTTATCTCTTCTTTACTATAAATGACGGCATATTCGCTGGAATAATAACATTTCTGTTTCTACAGCACCAATCAGGTAAACTACTATTGTACAATAAATCTCAGTTTAGTTTATAACGTGTGACAGTATTGAATATAACGATTGCTTTTTCTTTCTGTATTTTGTGCAATTTGGTATCTATCCATCTATCGTGTGGAAAATAATGTGTGTGTGTGTTTATAAACTGAAGTCATTAACGTTTTAAGAGTCCATTTATCTTTCCTAACATGCTTTTTTATAACCACTCACTTATAACAAAGCCTAAACAATGGTTCCTTTATTCATGAATTAAACTTCCTTTCAAATATTTCTGGTCGAATGTATCCCGCATTATCACGCATAATGAGTTTATAAAAAGTAATTACATGATTAAGTTCCATATCTAAGAGTTGATCAACTTAATAAGGCAATGTTTTGTGTTTCATTTTTAGCTGTGCGTTAGAGCCGCTTGATGACATTTTACACTGTTTCTTTCCTATCCTATATGTCTAATTACATTCTTTTCATCATTTCACTCTTTCTCTTGCTTTACTTATGTCCATTTTCTACAAGTATCATTTCGGGAATCCCCTCTATACGTTGTAATTTTGTATACATGTTGTCTCCTTCTCACTTCCACTCCCCTTTATCCTTTACTTTACTCTAATTTTTGTTATAGCTATTATTAATTTCTTACTCCCTATCCATTTCACTCGTACTCCTCCTCATTCGTCTATTTAACACTCTTGATGTTTTCCTATTTTTTTTGAAAATCTTCGTGTTTTTTGTTAGGTTCTCGATTGATACATATAGATGTGCTTGTACTAATTTTAACCGCTAGTATTATTTCTACCGTAATAAGGTACATCTCCCGATATTTCTACTTCTCCTATCACTGTATAAAATGCTGATATTGGAAAATAATTATTAGAATAATCATAATACTCAACCAGGATGCAACAAAAAATAGATAATTGAATTAAGTTTAAGTCTCCAAATGAAACTACAATTATGTTATCAGCTGCTTTATATGTTTGTACATTTTTAATAAGTGATATCACATTATTTATTATCAGGACATAATTCTCAATGTAGTGCAGAATAAAAGGTTTCGGGTTTCTTAAAACAAACCATGATGGGAATTTGAATAACTAGCAGTATAAAAATGATATGATAGACGCTGGAAGCAAGTCGAATGCGTTTTATAAGTTATATTTGATAGGAAATTTGAACCGACGTTTTTTGATGATATTTTTGTAGCACAAAATCATTTTAGCAGGCATTTCGAACTGGGCTTCGTAATAAATATGTACAAAAAAGGTATGTAAGATATTTGTTCCTAAGGAATTATGTTGTATATTAATGTAATATTATGATAGAACTATACGGGGATATAAATAAGTTGTATATGTAATGAGCAATGTTAACGTTTGTAAAAACAATAGTGTAGTTGTATAGATCGTGTAAAGATGTAAATAACAGATTAATAAAGTAACGTACAGAACGGATGTCCTTTATTCGTTTTCTATTATGAGTCATTTTTTATGAAAAGATGTGTTCCATTTCATGTGGCTTACCACTGACTTACTTATCATCTTGACATTCTAGCTTCATCTATCTTGAAAGAATAACATTTTAAAGTTCATAAATGCATAAATGTAATTGCTGCCGAGTTATAATTACTAGGTCATCGGATGTACACATAAGCAGATAAGGAAAGAAAGCGGTTACAAGAAAAGAAAAATGACGATTCATGCCGACCATTTTACTTCCATGATTTTTATAAACATCATTTTTTTACCTCTCCACATGATTAGTCAGAAAATGCGTCCTATATATAGTCATGGAAAACACTTTATATGGGATGGTTAGGGAGACACAGTTTTGGTAATTTATTTGATTCGAAGATAGATTGATTCAATTTTATTAATCTATTCTTCCATGAACCTATGACCAACCAAGTTGGAAACATATAAATGAATAAATTGATAAGATATAAATAAATGAAAGATAGATGAATAGGGAAATAAATAAATGAATACATTTTTTTAAAAATAAATAAACAAATATATAAAAAGAAAATAAACAATACATAGATAATTAGATAGATAAATACGTGCATACATACAGACATGCACACATACATCAACTTGTCAATTAATTTGGTGCAAATTAAAGAAAACATGAATACACAAATTAATTGACAAAATAGATGTTTCAAAATAGAGGGCAGACATGAAAAGATTAGAGAGAGAGAGAGAGAGAGAGAGAGGGAGAGATAACGTGGGATTTGCTGATGACACCGGAAGGATATAACCTTGTGCAACGGATGTTAGCAAGCGGAAGATGTACACATATCAGTAGTACAGTACTGAGTTCTTTCACGTTGTTATGTGCTACCACTAACGACCAAAGGTAATTGTGGTGTATTAGTGTGTCCATTTGTTGTTATAATGCTACTTGTAATAAATGACACGTAAGTCATCAGGAGGCTATGCTTAACATACAGTAGGAACACAATCAGAACGTTTGACTGTTCGCATGTGAATACGAATTAACCACTTGTGTATTGATAATTTGTTATGTTGTAATGGTCAAAATATAAGAATATGTTCTAAAATATAAATAGGAATACTTTCCAAAATATAAATAGTGTAAATCTCACAGATTTCAATGACGCATCCAATATTCTAACCTCACTAAATCGTGTTATATGCCTTAGTAACTAAAGAATTGTGAGAGAGAAAGAGGGAGAGAGAGAGAGAGAGAGGAGAGACAGAGCGAGGGAGAGAGAGAGACAGAGGGACAGAGAGACAGAGAGCAGAAATACCGACTGACAATGGCATACAGACATAAAAGGTGAAATACATATTATGATCTTGGAATGACAAGAATAGAAAAACATAATAATTTTTCGTTCTTTCAACATACTCTTTCAAAATACATGTTTAAAAGACCTTACGGCTATGAGACATTTGGGAAATCTATGCTATACCATCTCAATAGACATAAGAGAAAGAGTTATTAAATATAACAAAATCATAATCATTGAATTTCCGTAACCTATGAAGCCTTGTAATTATATGTAGCTTTATATGGATCTATAAGTCCTTGCAGGCATGATCTCACTTTTATAAAAGTGTCTAGAGAGCAAGCTCGTTTAAAGATAAAGTTGAGTTCTGGTCATGTGATTACATTGTGCAAGAAACGGTGTGGAATCTATCAGAAAAGGTTGATCATCTAGTATATAAGTATTCGTGTGTATTGCAAGGTTCTGGTATCATCAAAATGATAACAAATTTGGCCAAATCTTGGCAAAGTTACAAGCACTGTACACAGAATGATTTATATCGGACTACACGAGCACATGGCGAAAAAACCACCCCCCCCCCGATTTTTACGATGTTTCATGTCATATTTAGAATATGAAGGCATTTGAAGAGCCATACTTTTCAGGGAACATGTTTAATCTGATGTTCTTCCACCCTTGCAAAATAACATTGATAACGCTCACAAATTATTTTTTACCTCTTCCCAGAACTCAAACTTCTCTTTAAAGATTTAAGTTAGATGTCTATCCTTGCTCCGGGCCACTTCCGACGCCTTGATGATAATGCAGCATGCAACACAATGAAGGCCGGTCGGCCGGCTGTGCGATGACGCTATGCGTCTTAAAGCGCCGAACTTATTCTTCTAAGATGTAGCTGCTAAGAAATTACACGTATAATATTGCACTGGTGAAAACAACCTTCAAAGATGTCTATAGGACCTTTTACTATGTACGTTGGTTGTTTTTCAAAAGGAAGTTTGAACTCTTTTCTCCTTTAACAAAAAAACAAAAAAAAACTTTTCTTATTCTAATTCTTCAGTCCATCGTTTACACTTACAATGAATGCGAAAACTTTACATGTGCAAAATAGTATTGAGAGAAAGTGCGTCATAATCATTAGCCATTGGGCCCCGTGTGCCAGACGCAAGTTTTGTGTCTAGTAATGTTGTTGTTTTGTTTGTTCGTTATCATTTTGTTTTGTTGGGAAAGAGGCTTTAAATAAGGGGCACACACCTGCTCCGCCCTCAACTCTATACGCTTCTGGAATGGGATACAGATATGCCTAAGTAGAAGAGAATTGTGACGGAAATCAAGTGGGGAACCTAGCTAAGACAATAGCACAAAAGGAGCAGAACGTTAGTGGCCTGTTGTCATTTTAGTTTTCTGATACTCACCAATAGATACATCTATTTTTACCCACAGCAATTTTCACGTGGCATCGCCGTCTTTTAAAATTTTAGATTTGAGAAGCCTCGAAGTTTTAAGCAACGACCAACTAACAACTACATGTGTCCACGCAGCATCGGGACAACGACTGCTCGAAGTTTTAAACTACCAGCCGGGCGGGCAAGCAGTCGTTGTACTAAACTACAAGCACGCACATTTTCAAAGGTAGTTGCGCATCGCTCATTACTACGAGTGAGGACCNCCCTGTTGCTTGTAGTTTTCGTGCCAACCATAAGATCACTCCTGGTTTAAATTAAAACTCCGATGAACAACGAGTGCGTCCACACAGTAATTGACCAGATGACCTCCAAGTTTAAAGCCACGAGCTACACCTAAATTTTACAGATTCGTGTGAACCCAACAAATATTACAGCTGCACCTGTATGGGGTCAGTGGTTCGGGTCACAATGGCATGATTCCACTGTTAACCCCCTCACTGCCATGCCTCATTCAAACTTCCTTCTCCTTGGTAATTATTGTGTTAAAGTCGCCGATTTTAGTTTGCAAGCTAATGATAACAGGAAGGAAGCCGCTCCAAGACACAACCATGACGAGTCGGAAACCAGCAGAAAAAGCTAGTCTGGTGTCATAGCTATTCTTGACCTGCAAATGACTTCCATTATTTTAGGTTGAAGATTGTTCGGGTAGGTATACAGCAGCTTGAAGGAATCATCATTTACAGGGTTCTCTTTGTTGTCATTCTTGACTTCATGTAGGTCATCCACATCATCATCACCATCACAATAATCATTATAATAATAATCATCATCATCATGACCACCACGATCATCATCATCAGCGGCATAATCATCATCATCAGCAGCAGCAGCAGCATCATCACCAATATTTCTGCTTCATCCCTCCTTCCGTCTTGCCGTTGCCATATTCCCCCCGTTTCCCCTTTTTTTATGTAAACTAATCTAGGTAAATAAGCATGATGTACTTCACCTATATATGACCTTCATCATCATCAGCATCAGCATCATCGCCGTCATCATCATCATCATCATCATTATCATCATCATCAAGATTTCTGCTTTTCCCTTTCTTTCCGTCTTCCCGTTGTCATATTTCTCCCGTTTCTCCTTTTTTATGTAAACTAATCTAGGTAAATGATAGATATTTTTGTCTTTTATTCGTAATTAGTCTATTAAGTTATTATGCCTTCCTCCTGTAATTTGTTTTTATATCATACTTGAGGCCTCTCCGTCTATTTAACCTCTCTGTGACATCGAATTTATCTTACACTTTATTTTCTTGTATGAGTGTGTCTTTTCTATACCACAGCGAAGATTAATGATTCAAAACCAGACCTTAGTCATAAAAATAGATGTAGGTGTAGAACCGCAAAAGCTCATATTTGCAGAATCAGATTTGTATTCCTTCAAACTTTGTTCTGTGTGATCTTTTTTTACAGTGAAAATAAAACTTATATAAGTCCGTGATCGCTTTAACTGTGAAATTCTTCCATTTATGAATTATTTTCGTGTGGTGCACGGTAGTCGGTTTTCTAAGAGACGTTTATCAGAACTGTTGCTAACCGATCATGCCAATGTGGGGTGAGGGGGTGGGGGGGGGGCGTTGCTAGTGGGACCTCACCACTATCAAAAACCCATGTCGGAGTTTGTTTTGTCGGCAAAATGGGAGTTAGAAAAGTTTTGAAAAACTAAGGCCCCCTCTTGTTCACTTATTTATTTGGTAAAACCTTTTTTATTCATTTTATTTTGTTTGATGTTTTTTTTAAGAGCTTCTCGTCAAATTTAGTTCCCCGTTTTCTCAGTGGTCTAGCGACGGCCCTGATCATCAAATTAGATTTAAGTAGCTACCCCCAAATTCAAAGTCTTTTTATTTTTGTTTATCTTGTTTTTGCTTGGTGTCGTGTTGTTTAAAACAAATATTAAATGACCCATGCTTGAAAGTTGTATACTTCATGGACCGACTGCGTTCAAAAGGGCACAGAAATAGACCTGTTGTTTAAAAGTTCAATTACCCGATTGGTGTCGACAATTAAGAGAGTTGACGGACCACCGGAAACATAACTGATTATACAGATGATAAGCGTGGAGAACTCACGTTCATGTGAAGTTCAAAGAGATATATTCAAGTTTGATTACATATCAATGCCAATTGAAATGTCCGTGATATTGAAATATGCATGGAATGACAAACCTAGACCACGATTTGCCTGTTTGCTTTACCAATATTTTTTGCTTATTAATTTACGATATTTCGACACAACAGTTAATGGTTGAATGTTTTAACCTTTTAAATGTTTTATCATCTAGGCCTTTCTCTTATTCGTGTTTGTTGTCTGATTTTCTTTGGTTAGAATGTTTGTTTTGTAGTTAGATCATTTTGTTGTTGTTTACTTGTTTGTTGTTGCTATGTTTGTTTCATTTTCCTTGTCTGATTTGCTCATCATAATAAACACAATACATGATGTATCCAGAAATGGAAGAAAAACAATGTAATAGTGTTACATGTAATGACGAAGGTCGAAAATTTGGTAGAAAGTTTTATCTCATACAGGTTCAATATTTATTGTAGACGTAGATGTGCTGCTCCAGTGGCTATGTGAACATTCCAGCTCAAAACCTATATGTAGAAAACCAGTTAGAACCATGAACATACATTTTTGGTATTTTTTTCAGTCTCACCAGCGCCTTTGATTAGGCAACTAGATATTGGCGCTTTATAAATACCTGGATTGGATATATAAATATATATATATGAGTCCGTCAAACAGATTAAATAAACGCCTTGCTACTCTTTACAGTTATCTTTGAATTCCCAGTTTAAATACGGAAATGGCTAGACTAGGTGTTTTATCCAGGCCAAAGTTCAATACATCTGCATCAATTCATTGTAAATGATACGTTATGTAATGGTGTAAGCAGAAAAACCCCAAGCATATCAACAGAACTCCGGAACTATGTTACACACACAGTCCGGTGGCGTGGCTTATTCTTACTCGCTACTAGTGCTGTCATCGACAAGCCTTCTGTCGACAACATTGTCGATAAAAGAGCATTTTTACGGGAAGGCGACATGTCGACAGGGATAGTATATTGTCGACAAGAATCAACCCATTTATAGGCTTTACACGCACTTTGAATCATTTTACAAACAACACTGTTTTTTATTACAAAACACTTTTGTTTTGTGTAATTTGTATTTCAAAGTGAACACAAACTCGAAATCGGTCATCTTACTTACGGCTGCAGCAAATAAAAATCATTCACGAACAATTATTGTTGGCATGCACGCCGGTGTTGGAAGGATTGCATTCTTCCAACCATCTGTAGACAATGTGTCGTTGTCTGCTAAAATTCAAGACGACATGTCGACAAAGATTTTTTTTATCGATGACAGCTACTCGCTACATGCTTTGGTTGGGTTTGGTTTTATTTTTTCGTATAAAACAAAATACATTATTTGTATGAAAATGAAAATGATGATAGTTACTTAACAAATAATACGGATAGATCGGTTTATTCAGAGCCATTTATTTAATGGCTCTGTTCTTTCTAGAGGTCTAAAAGACTATAAAACAGATATGACTTTATCATAGAAAGCACACAATGCATGAGTACATCCATGTAACCCATGCCTGAAATACCATATACAAAAAAATGCAAGAGTCATCCCAACAATATCAAAAGATGATAGAATGAGGGTAATTACTCTGGCGGTAAAAGAAGACACCCAAGTTGTTAACCTCAAATCCATTACCTTGATATTAAAACGGGACTGCACTACTTGTAGCTACTTGCGCCCTCTATAAAGCCAACAATGCATAAACGGTCCCCCGTGGTCCCAATTTTCTTATGTTAATTGAGAGCTGAATTATGAGATAACCACCTGCCAGTGACCATGCAGGGAAGTATGATCCATCCTGGCCAAACTAAGGAAGTACCCCCCCCCCAAGAAAAAGTAATCGACAGCTACTTTTTATCCCTTAATGTATTGTTATTTGCCGGCTGATTCTAGGAAGAATAATTTTACCCCAATAACAAGAAAATGTCCTCCCTTGTATCTTGTTCAAATTTCATGACCAGTATCAAAGCTTAAGCTCCAGCTTTATTTGTGCTTCAATGTCAATAAGAAAACACCTGGCCTATTTGAGTTTTTCGGTCATTTCTTGTTTATCAGAAATGCTGAGACTTTTATCAAATTTCATTGACCTTCTGAGATATTTGGATATTGGAAAGTTGTCAAACATTAAGGGCACGTATTTTCAATTTGTGACGTCTATCCCTGAACTAGAGGAAATATATGATCACGGAACTTGAACATAAAGCCTGTTGTGTTTGTTTCCATAACAGAATAATCACTGTAATTGAGGAAACTTGTTCCATTAGGGATAAATGTTTGAAATATGGGACAATCCCAATTTGATTAAGGACGAAGTAAATTGCGTTGTCGTGTCAAAATAAGAGAAACATTGAATTGCTTTCTCCGTACATTTTTTCTCTCGCTCTTTTCTTTTTTTTTCATTCAAACACCCGATCATTCTTCGTGGCACCATGGTCGCCCCAGAAGGGTTTTATGTTTTGCTGCCTTTTATTCCAGTCTCCATGGCTACATTTTTCATCTTCATCTTCATCTGCCGTCATCACTAGTATTTCATTAGAAGACGTTGCAAGATAATTAAGATATTATTCCAGGAGCAAGTCGCAGCAAAAACAAAATTGCACTTTTTCCGAAGGAGATGATGGGCAAAATGTTATTCTAATCAAGCGAATATTTCCAATAGAGATCATATAAAATTAACATCAACATCGAATTCGTAGCTAAAGGAAGTGAATTGCCAATCTGTGAGATTATCGAGATAGATTGTAATGAATACGCATTTCCTTTAAACCAGCTGCTCTACGGAGGGGCTTGTATGATTTGATTGTTTTTTGTTTTTTTAATGTCATAATGAAGAATTCTGAAGGTTCTTCCAGTCTAGCATTCTCTTTCTTTATCATATTTACTAGTTCTTATCAATAAAGTGATTATTCTATTCTTTATTTATTTGTGAATTCATTTCTTTATTTAGTTATTCATTCATTTATTTCGTCATTCATTCGTCTATCCGACTACTCATCTATCTATCTGTTTTGTGTACGAAATGACGTATATCGCAGATGATTGCACTACATTTTAAGTTTAACCTAACATGAGCATTATCAATTTAAAAAAAAAAAATCATTAGAGTAGAATATACCAAACCTCTGCATAGACTTTTCCATGCAACGGTTTGTCAAGCTTCATTGATACAAATCATGGGTGTTTACTGATGCAGAATTTGTCTCGTTAAGACAGGACATTCAATGTCCTCCAAAAACGACCGTTTACCTGATCAGTTCCATTCGATACAAACTTAATTCCGTTGTAATGATGGGGGAAATGCTTTTAAATGAGAGTTGTTCCTGGAATAGAATTGTCATTTTTCTAACGATTATTGTCTCCTGTTTTTGATTATTACTGTTGGTAGGGCCTAATAATGCAGACGAAGGGAGTAACATAGGGGACTAAAATGACAGACAAACCTTCAGGCTATAGCGAAGAAGCGGAAACAGATATTAATAAGTAAAAACATGTTGGCCGGTGTTTTATTTTAATTTTTTTAATTTCTTTAAATCAACTTATCCTTATCAAGAAGAGATTTCAAATCGAGAAACAAGAACTATTACAAAAAAAACGAGCGCAAGAAGCGCCAGGAATGTACAAACAGGTCTACAAAAGCGAAGAAGTCACAAAAGAAAAAGAAGAGAGAAGGAAAAGGAGCAACAGAAGAAGAAAATGGAAAGAAAAAGAGATAGAGAAAGAGAGGGATGAAAACATTTATCATATGGATGTGCTTTGAACCATAATAGATGTGTCTGACATTTAGGCGCCGTCTTCGTTTTTACTTTCAAAACATCGATAAAACCAGGTTTGTTAGTTCAATAAAAGGAGGTCAAAATTCGGTTGTTACCCTGAACATGTACATTTTGCTCCTTTATTTTAAGTCAAGAGTTTTGCCCCAAAGTGGTTGCATTAAAATCATAATTTTGATTTATTTTGAATTATTACAGAGACAAAAAACATTGGCTTTAAAACTTTGCTTATCATTGATGTAATGATTATTTGATTGATTTTATTCAGACCCTTATTTTTTCAAGGCATAATACTTAGGAGGCGATTTATTTTGATTTGTTGTTTACCAACTCATTTGTTTTGAGAATAGCAAATAAAGGAATGCACACCATATGAAACCTGAAAAGTGTATTGCCTTCGTTTTCAGATATTGACATACCAGGACGGGTTTAATTGCAGGTCATACATTTTGTCTATATATTGGGACAGTCCCTCTAATTACTATTGACGAATACAAAAGCAGTGAAGGCCCATCAAAACCTGCCATGGCCATAGATAGAGGCCACAAGGTTAGTAGAACCTTTTATTTTGCTCATAAAAACCCTAGATAGTAGACAAATGCTGAATTTGTCTTTCCCATTTCACGTCAAAGGAAACAAAAAAGAACCCTAGGAATTTCCGAGTCAGACATTAAAATAATTAATGGTGGATTGTTTCAAACCACAATAGAATTTATTTCCTCCACGAAATTGGCATAATGACCAAAAAAGGCCAGCTTTATCTGGTTCAGAAGGATGAATATATTGATCCATGCAACAACATCGAAAGAAAACATCCACCCTCCCGCCCGCCCCCCCCCCATACAATTAGTTTATCAATTACCACTCCATTATCAGGGAATATTGATAGTCTAGTTACTCTCTGCTTTTATTAACTGCCACCCCCTCCCACGTATAATAGTTTCAATTGGATAATATTCTCATAGGACTACTATCTATCTAATAATGACCACCAATTGATTTGATGTCCATATATATCATTTTCAGTAAGATAATTCTTCCTAATTTGTCAGACATTTATAGTCCGTGATGAACGAGGTGAGGGGGAAGGATGGGGGGGGGGGGGGAGCAGCCCCTTTAAATTTCTTTACATTTCGAGGCCCAAACTATATTCGCCCGTCGATTTTATTCACTTCAATAAAATTCGAACTTCATAAACGATATAATGATGAATATAATATAATAATAAATATTTCCCAACAGACATAAATCTGCATGATCTGAAGCAACAGAACCTTTTACTATAGCAAATATCATAACATTTTCCGCAGTCGAGAAGTATTATTGTAAAAAAATATATTCGAAATAAAGATGTTCGTATTATCTACACGGAATATCCAATCTTTGTAAAAACCACACATAAATCTTAACCAATGACTTGCCAAATGTAAAAATCTAAAAATAGTTCGTATGTTTGTGTTGGTATGTTTATATGTCTATTTGTTTTTAGACGGATTGACTTTCAAGAGACATAATTAAAAGGTTCTTCAGTTATGTTTACGAGACGGGGTCGGATAAAATGAAGGAATATTCTTGGCAGAACACATAGGTTAGTAACATCACGAAGTACAAAACAATGGCATGATGTCTTCCAACAATTTGTGACATTTCCCTGATTTTGTATCTACAAACCAACACGCGAAGGGGAAATGAAAGAAAGCTATAAAAACAGGGCCATTGACTGAACTTTCCTTCCCGTGTCACCCGGCCTCCTGAAAGTGTTTTGACAGATAAGATTCTATTTTACCCACCCCTCTGCACAGGGGGCGTAGCCATAGGGGTGCGGGAGGGATGGCACCCCTACCGAAATTATGTAAATAGAGGCCATTGTTAGAGGCAACTTTAATGTTGCGAGGGCCTATTTATCGCTGTTGGCAAAACACATACATGTATGTGCATATGGGAACAATTTCCTTTCTACCTTTCTTTCTTTATTCACTTCATTATTTACTGTCTATTTCTTTCTCTCTTTCCTTTCTTCTTTGTTTCTTTGTTTCTTTTTTGTTTCCTTTCTTTCTTTCTAATTTCTCTCTTTCCTTCTTTTTTTCTTTGGTTAAACAATAAATTATTTGTTTACTTTCTTTCCTCATGTTTTGAACATCAACACCCTTTTATGTAGCCCATCAGCAGAGTATCATCATTGTCTTTCTCTGCCCTTTTAACAAAACATTATGGTAAGCTGTACAATCTACCTACCTGTTTTGTAACACATTCGCAGCTCTCCTTTTTCCAGTTCCATTATGCATTTGTTTGATTACGCACATTTAATATATGCACTGGTACGTATACATTCGAGAAAAAAAAAATGTAGATCTATACTCAAACAATGTCCATAGGTGTTCAACACAGGATACCCATAGGAGGCCCATTAATCCACAACCAATTTAACCCTTCATGTGACTAATGAAAGTACTCAAAGTTATATCTCTGCCATGGTTAATGGATTGATTTGCAATTTTTCCCTACACCTATACCATTTTAATGAGAGTATTCCAGCATTCTTTACTGCGCGCTTTCTCCTCCACTTCTGAATATAGTTATTCACATTCTACAAGATATACATGTATTAACAATTTATCTATATCATGAGAAGAGAGGTTCAATAAGACTAGAATGGCTAGACCCCCGAAGCATAGACTTAATATTTCAAAAATCATAAGCACTCGATTTAGATGTCTAAAAGGCAATCCAACCCTTGTAATAAATTGATTTGTATGAAATCAGAAAGATAACAGAAACAGAATGGCAAAAGTTTGAAATGCATCGGGCCAATAGTAA
The DNA here is from genome assembly GCA_003118195.1 of Hemicentrotus pulcherrimus. NCBI lineage: Eukaryota > Metazoa > Echinodermata > Echinoidea > Camarodonta > Strongylocentrotidae > Hemicentrotus > Hemicentrotus pulcherrimus. The sequence continues at coordinate 57,760 of BEXV01002232.1, forward strand.
GGAAGTTATGAATGTTTGAAATATGAGATAACTAAGTCTATTCGAATCCCAAATTGGTAGTTCGGTAAGTGGATTGTGACTTAGGACGTGGATAATTCTTCACCAGTTTGCTTCTCTGATTCTTCAGCTTTTAAAAAAAAAGAGTAGTTGTCTATTTGGGTTGGATTTCTCATTATAAAATGTGTTGCCTGTCTTTCCACCTTTACAATATCCCTCAAATTTTAATGCTCTTTTTATACAATGCATGCAAAACGAACAATCACACTGTGCCACATTGTATGTACCTTGGCACCACGAAGTTGTGTTATCTAATGCAAGTTAACAATTAATATTTATTTAATCTTAAGCATGTTGAATATAAATTTAAATTATTTGTATGCCCCTTGAGCATCTCTAGAGATGGATATGTTGCGCTTTATAAATATTGTTATTATTATTATATTATGTTTATTGTGGAAGTACCAAGAGAGGGCAGCATGCGGACGTGATCTCCGAGACCTGACCTAATCACACACTAT
>BEXV01002232.1:62930-72946 GCA_003118195.1 Hemicentrotus pulcherrimus
GGGGGGGGGGGGGGGGGGGGGGTAAGCGTACACTTTTATTTTCATTTTTTATAGAGTCCCCCAAAAATCGCAACGAGGTTAAAATCTCGTTATTTTTTGCCTTCCGTGGTTTCAGCAGAAAATCTACCGACGATTTGTTTGGAGGCAAATCCTTCACTTATATCATTACTGATAAAACTCTATTAATCAGAGTACCAGATAAGGAACCCTGAAACTGGAAAGAATTGCAAATAGGAGCATTTTTTTCATCAAATTGGCAATTGGAATATTTCTTGATGTGGTTATCTTAGTCTAGACTATATGCTGCGAAGCTGTAAAAGTCATACAGAATTACACAGTTGAAACATTTTCACTCTTTTTTTTCTGTATATTTTACCTAGACTTGTAATTAATTTAGCATAATATTAGTCGATAATCGAAGTAAATATTTGTCAATAATTTAGTTGGCTGTATTTACAACGTTATAGTTTAGTGCTTGCTTTGCTTTTTTGTGTAGACACCTCTTTAAAATGAAGATGATACCAAGACGTTTATATAATGTGTGTGTTTCTCGAGTTCCTTCTGTTGATCAAAGAAACAAGAGGTACATCTAGGAGAATGAGTGCTGTAGAGGGCGGTGATGTACAACTTGGGTTCCCGTATCCATGCGAAAGCACCACAGTCACATTACAACTTCGAAACAGACAACCACTGTTTAGTTCATTAAATCCAAACTCTCTCAATTTACATTTTGATCGGACTGGTAGATTGACGGTGACGAATGTGACCGAAAATGGGGTGTGTTCAATCAGATTGAATATCAGTGATGTTAGGTTGTCTGATGCAGGGCCAGATATTCTCTTTGCTTATAATAGAGATCATACCACTAGAATCATGTTATATGTTGATTTTCCAACTGGAAAAACATATTGCAGATGGAATGGATGGTTGCATGAAGGTATGGAGTGAAGTTACTGTGTACAACCTCAATTGGGCGGCTGCCTCGACAGGTTCAGTGCTACCAGGGTGGTATGAGAATGGCTCCTTTGAGTAAGCCTTCTGAAACAGACACGGTGATAGAACAAACCATATTGGTACTACATAATAGGCACCATGTATTTTGTTGCTCCTCGACTTTGCTAGAACCTGAAGGATTGTGCGAATGCAACGATTTTGTATGGGACCCCAATTTCTAGTTTGGAAGCTATCGCAATTGATCCCTGCCCTGCGATCATCACTGGTCAAACAGACGCAACAGAACAAACAACAAAACAGGCGCTAACATTACCAGCAGCTCCAACATCAATGAAATCATTCCAAAATGCTGGTGCATTGAAGTTTGATGTGTATACTTTGGCAACGTATGTTAGTCTCATAACTTTGATAATAATATGTTTTATTTTTATTCTAGCTGGGGTACTAGACAAGATAGCAACTACTTTCGTAAATTCACCTTCACCTTCTCCCAAGGACTCAATTGATCGTGTTTATTGTTTTTTCCCCATTCGTTTCCGTTTTGAACCATCTCTTAGTAATGCCAGTTAAATTAAGTCACCTTTCAGGTCAGACACCATCATATTTCACAGAGATTCAAACTTGAAGTCTCTTATGGATACAGTAAATGCAGGTCGTGTATATATACAACTGTAAGTGAATGGTTCAAATCTAATAAATTATCTGTAAATGTAATTTTATTATTTTTCACAATGGAATGAATACAGATTTAAATGATCTCAATATTGATGTTAATAATGTAATACTGCCAAAGGTAGATAAAGTCAAATTTCTTGGCGTTTATTTAGATAGTTCCTTGTCTTGGAAATACCATATTCACGAAGTTGAAAGTAAGGTGTCCAAAAACATTGGCATTATATCCAGACTCAAACATCTCTTGCCATATTACATTCTACGTATGTTATAATAGTGCTCTTATACTTCCATATTTTTCTTACTATAATCTTGTTTGGGCGAGTTCCTGCAAGTACAAAATTCAAAAGCTTACATTATTGCAGAAGAAGACCATTCGTAAAGTATCAGGAATGCACTATCGCTCCCATACTGAGATTCAGTGATATCAACTTGCATCATGAGGGTATTTTCATGTATAAAAGCATGATTAACATCTTCCCTTCACAATTTAGTGATCTTATCAATTTTCAATGGAACTCGGAAACCCATATGTTTAATATGAGAAGCGCTGCCAACATTCATCTCCCTAAACATAGAACCCGAAGATTTTAATTTGATATTCGATACTCTGGGCCAACATTTTGGTACACCTCACCATCTATTCACAGAAGTCGCTCTCATTGCAGACTTTTTGCCGTGAGGCAAAATGTATTTAATTGCTCGATATTAGTACCCTCTCTTGTAATTATGTGTGAAAATGACTTCTTGTGGAATTCAATCTCATGTTGTATGACCGATAATTCATTCATTTTGATCACTTACGTACACGCCTCAGCTGTTGCTAGGTATACCATCTGTATATTCCCTGGGACAATGTTGTCAGATGAAGCTGCTGTTTGTTTGTTGATTTTGCTTATTTTTAATGATATGTACCTGTTGTCTATTTTAGAATTGTAGCAGGGGCATTTCATGTCAGTCCAACCTTAATTACCCCCAACAAAAGACTTTAATTAAATTCAGTTGAAATCTTTAGTATTCATTTTCTTGGGGTCCAATTTGGTGTGAAATTATTATTACATAATTAGTTACTAAGTTGTGCATATTCTATTGCTCTCTCAGTATTTAAGTCGATTCGGGAATTTTTTAGGACCTCCTTCGTATATAAGATTTAATCTTGAATTACTAAGCTGCACCATGAACACTCGAATTGTGTTATTTTGAAAAGCAATATGTTGTAATACATTCTATGTAATGTTGACCGAACTTGAGTTTGAGATTGAGTTTGAGTTTATTGGTTTTCATATTTCACGTATATTTCACAAATATAATACAGATAACAAAATATACAAACAGACATATTGTTTCATAATTAAAAAATAAATAAAAATGATTATAGTAATTAACAAAGTTACATATCATCACAATTGTTTGACAACTAATATCATTTAAAGGAAAACCCAGACAAAAGTACAAACTGTGAAATGTGCAGGAACCTACAGAAAAGCAGAGCTTGTAAAGAACAGGTTCCTGGGAGACTTGAAAAAAATGACAGGGACAGAAAACGTTTACTGTAAAGAAAAGTACACAATTAAAATTAAGACGGCGGTAATGTGACAAATAATAATGGAGTTCATTAAAGTACAATACAGATAAAAAGGGGGGAAAAAGAAGAAAAAGAAATACATTAAAACGAAGAGAAGTAACGAGCCACGAAATAGCAAGGTATGTACCTATTTCCACCACATGATTGTACCACCAGAACGTTTACAAAAACCGAACACTAGAAGTCATAAATTGTTCATTCCTGTTAAAGTTCTCTTATGGCACACAGGCAAAAGAACGCCTAAAATGGCAAATGAATTGTAAAATGGTACACGTTATAAGAAAAAAGAACATTGTACATGAAATATCTAATCATCATTATTATTGTATGCATTCAACAACTTTGGTATCCCGAGTATGGATATACATGTATGAAATATTCAGTAGGAATGCACTATTTACTTTGTTTATTATCTATCAAATATTTTATCAGAATATCGAAAAATTTGCGATTAATTTATGTGGTTTAAAACTGATAAAGGTCTGTACGTGAGGTAAGGTATTTTCTTAAAAGTCTATGTTTATTACGAGAATACCAATGAATTTTTCTATATTTTTATTTCTATGTATATCTAAAAAACATTGACTCTATTGTAAAGTTTAAGATTGCTTTAAAGACGCACTTATTTAACATTTAATTCATTCATTTATGTCTGTTACCCAGTTCATCTTGTCTTTGTATTCTGTTGTATTTTTCTCTAGAGCGCTTAGGGACAAGTTTTATATACTATGTGTTATGCGCTATACAAGAACTGTTAATTATTATTACTATTATGTAAATTTTTCTCTGTATTTGTTTTGTTGATGTCAAAGTTTAAGTTCATGATTGTTATTTTATATTGCTTAATCAAATATTGGGACACCGCAGATATTTGCTCTCCTGTATAGGTAGTAGACATGAATATATATGTAAATTAATAATGAAGTATATCAATAAATAGATTAAAAAATACAAACAAAAAGTTAATGATTGCTATTAGTTTATAACACTGTCATGGTGTAATGAATGAATCCATTCTATGTTTATGTGAAGCAATATTTGATTTGGTTTGAACAATGTGTGTGTAACCTGACAGGCCAGAATCGACAGGCGTATACATATGCTACTATTTTACTCTTTTCATCGAACTCTAAATAGTCTTTGACTTTTTTCTTACTTCTACCGTAGTTACGTTTATTCCATATATATATTGTATTAGAAATGGTTTAAACAGTGTCCGTAATGATATTGTTAGTGTCAAATAAAATTATAGTTAACTTATTTATTACATATAATGAAAAAATGTTTTTGCCATCGTTACAAATTAAGTATAGCTGACAAATGTTGCTTATACGGCAATAAGTGAGAAAACAAATTGTCAGGCATGCGTGACGGAATTCTCAATAAAATGGCGGCAATTTGAATATGAAAAGGGAGAAGATGCATGAGAAGGGTGCAGTGAATGAGAAGCCTCATTCTAGCCTTCCTCTTCAATCATACTGGCACATCTTTTATGGAACTTTGAATATACTAATTTAACCTATAAATTGTAACATTCCATAAAGGAACAACCTAAAGTCATACTTGTATGTATGATATTTTGTTAGTGATGGGTTAGATAGCCATAGGTTTTTTTTTCTTCAGAGTTTTCAATTTGTAGTTTTATCTCTGGTTTTGTTTTTTTACCCCGGGCTAAGTTAGGGTAAAGTATAGGGGTGGTATTCTCATAAGTTAAGCCGGGACTAAGTCCAGACTAAACAAGAATTTTAGTTCACACTTCTATGGAATGCTAGGTTTTATCTTCCTCCTTCAATATTCATGAAAAAGTTTATCTACCAAAGACTTTGTTGAAATTCAGTTCATACTCATATCATCTTTTTCTTCACATTTCATTGCAAAATTAATTTTTTGGACACTTTTCATTGAAGGATTAAAATAATCTGTACAGGGTAAATTAGTTTGCAACAGGCACTCCATAAAAGTGTGAACTAACTAAGTACGCGCTAACTTAGTACGCGCTACCAGAATACAATATGTTAGATTTATATGATTAATGTCGAAGAAGTTTAAAATGTCAGATATACATTCAAACGTGGTTACCTAAACATTTCGCAAAATACATTTTTGATTTCACAATACTTGTATTGTGAATTACATTGGTACAAAAGCCATCTCTTCGTGCTACCTTTATGGCCAACAGTGTATAAGTGATTGAATTTAAAGGACTCGGTTATATTGTACATTTGTTCTTTCTTGTCAAAGAAACATTCTAACCCGTCGTGAGGTACAACTCAGGCTTTACACTGTGACAGACACTATACAACTTCAAATGATATTCTGCAGTTTCAACACATTGTTCGAATCTGTATGTCCGATGAGGGTTATTTTCACAATTTACAACCTATATAGACAAATATATAAGTATAAGTGAAATTAATAATAAACAATTAAAGTTTTAAGTGGATAATTTGATTTGATCTGATTTGTTTTGATTTGGTTTGATTTGATTTGATCTGGTTTGATCTGGTTTGATCTGGTTTGATTTTTTTAAAATTTGATTTGATTTGTATTGGTTCGAGAGAGTACTGTTTACAGTCAAATAGACGCACTATCTAAATACATATTTGTCAATGTTGAGATGCATATGCGTTTAACCACCTGCTAGTCTCCTCCCACACCCTATGACTTGGTCTAACGGCACGTTCACTTGGTCAGCTCTCTGTCTTCGCGTTCAACTGGCCCATGGCGACCCCGGTTCGAAACTGAGTCACGACTTTCGGATGGTGACGTTAACGGTCGGTCCAAATATTAAGTACATAATCATATCTGATTGACACACGTCTGTAAAAACCAAATTACACACACATACACACGCACACACGCGCACACACACATACACACACACACGCACACCCACTCCCACTCACACCCTCCCTCTCAAGAGAACTACAATACAAGCCTTTGGTCTCAGGGGTTTCTTTCGCCATATGCTCATTTGCTCACCTTAGATTTACATGCACAACCGTACGGTGGATGACTGCCAAATAAAAAAACATATATATACAACATGCCAGATGAGCTTCGATTAATTATAACCAAATCCCCAAAGCTCAATTCCAGAGGCAGAAGGTGTCTCCATTCGTGCCAACTCTTTCCCAGGTATCACTGGAGCCTTGTCGAAGCCTGAGTGACATAGGTCAGAGCTACGAGTGGGGAGGGGGCGAGAGGCCTATGCTTCCCCCTCCATTGAATGGCGTGGAAAGGGCAATGAGAGAGAGAGAGAGAGAGAGAGAGAGTAAAAGAAAGAAAATATTGGAGTCAATCCGAAAATGAGGAAGCAAAAACCTTCCCACACGCTCCGGTCCATGTTGGCGTCCCTTGATCGCCGTGTCCCCTCGCATCTCGTCCATCTTGCTAGACCAACGCCCCCATATACAAAGTGCCCCATTCGATAGATGGAACCACTTGTTGTCATGGGTACAGGATAATGAGAGCTATGTCGGTACATTTAATTGACAATGAATAATAAAAACATACAATAGAGAGGAAATAGAAAAAGTAGATGGATAAAAAACGTTAAACATTGTGATTTTTCTTTTCACAAAACCTTTCCCGGAAGATTGACACATCCATTGAACAAAGTTGGCACGAGTCATGTCACATTTTCTCTGCTTTGTATTTCGTCATGGTACTTGATGAAGTGAACATTGAATAAAATCGCATACATAATATAATGATGTAGACAATGGTGGATATGATAAGAGAACAAAAGAATAGTTTCAATGATCATGAAAAATAATTTCAGTCAAGAATCAGAAAAATATTCCCTCGTTTTTTGTCATTTCCTATTTGTTTATTGGTTCATTGAATTTTCTCTTGAATGTAAGTCGCAAAATCCATTATCTTATTCAAAATAAGTTCATGATCCCTACAGGAAACACGAGTAATATTTTGTGTTTTACCAGAGGGCACGGTCAACGCACTGACATGCTTTCGAAACTGGGATCTCCTTTAACACTCTTAACACGTCATTCCAATCCTCAAGAAGAAGAGATATTGTGAATAGAGTGCCCTCTTTTATTTCATGTTTATTACCAACATGATCATGAACGGTTTTTTCTTCTTCAAATAATGCCGTCTGTTAAAATCCACAAGACCTTAAAAATTGTGAAGATAAAAGTATATTTCTTACTTCTTATAAAATGTGTACTATTTTTTATGAAAGAGCTAAAACAAATACATGTTTTTGCAACGTTTATTGAACTACCTCTAAAATTCGGGAATTTTTACAACTTAGTCCTCATCTCATCATTAAAGCATGTAAAATGAAAGTTCAATAATTTTTCCTGAAATTCCTACTGAAAAAACAAACAAACTTATAGCTTTCATATTAAATGACATATTTAGTTTAGACTTTGGCATTCTAGACACGTAGTTTATAACGGTTACAGCTCGTTATTCCGAAGGTTCGTTATTCCGAACCACTTTAACTGCCTATACCTCGATAGTCCGTTTCGTTAGTCCGAAAATGAAAAAGGGTACGTTAATCCGAACATTTGAGGCGTTATTCCGAAGGTTCGTAATTCCGAAGGTTCGTTAATCCGAAAATNATGTACTAATCATGTCCTGCCCTCGCGTGCCACCATTGCAACACGGCTAAAATCGACACCATTTGTATACAATGAGAGTGGCCATTTCTGTGTTTCGGGATTTGCATTGTTTTTGTCAATGAAGTCATATTTCATATTTTACTTACAGAAATCCGTCCGTTTCTGTTGCAACGATTTGAGCAGTGCGATTGTTTGTGTAGACAATTGGGGGAAGTGTTTTTGGCAGGCTGTCAAAATACCACAAAACCACTTTCACCTAACTGCCTCAGAATAAATAAAGAAAAAACATCAACTGCATAAACATTACATAGTACATGTAGTGTAATATCACTGAAGTTTCATATTTGTTAATGTGAAATATATTTTCCCCGCTATTGTTATCGCGCCTATTTTTCATGAACAGAATACAGATGACCTTTCGTTTATGCTTTAAAGGAAAACATCTGTTGTATTTTCCAAAGCTTTTCTGGCCATTGAGTCTGCATTAGCTTATCTTTGTATTTCATTAATGTTGAATGTACTTAAACGTTTAACGGATTTAAAAATATGAATGAAGGCTTAGTTATTTATTATGATACTTATACACTATAATTATAATTATAATATCAGTAATCTCAATATAACCTTATTTTCAAACCTTTAAGTTAATGGTATATAAATGTCATTATGCAGAATTAAATATATGACATAATTATTTTGTAGAGGTGTCATGGTCTAGTGAATACGTCACTGGACCGTGGATTAAATGGCTCGCGGTTCGAGTCTCACCTGGCACTAATGTCCTTTTGCAAGATATTGATATACAATGGCCTTACTCGACCAAGGTGAGGTAAATGGGTTTTTGGCAGGAATTAATTCCTTTAAAGTGCTAGGGCGCCGTAATGGCAGCCGCGCTAAAGTCATGGTAATATAGTGTGGAGCGCCAGGAGAGTCAAGTCTGACAGACATGAGCGCACAAGAACCCACTATTATTATTATTAAAATTATAATAATTATTATGATATGATGAAAATAAGACTTAAAAAGCGCCAAATGCACTTGGAATCAAATGTTCACCGAGGCATAAACCTGTATAAATATATAATGATACACGATCGAGGCATTAACCTGTATAAATGTATAATGATACACGATTGATGAACATGCCGGAGATTTCTCTCTCAAATCAAGCAATATAAATAATCCAATCTAGGAATTTATAAAGCCTCAATATACTGTATAGTTGCCTAATCAAAGGAGCTGATCAGACGGAAAAAAAATACAAAAACTGTCTGTTCATGATACTAACTGGAAAAGATTTTTTTTTGTTTAAAAGCAGTGACTATTTGTAAGCAATCTAAAATAGGCATGTCTTTAGTTGAGTTCTGAAATTAGATAACTGGTGACAACAGCGAAGGGTTTGGGGAAGACCATTCCATAATCTCGATGCACAGACAGTAAATGATCAATCACCTATACTAGAAGAGAGTGTGTTCGAGGACTCTGCTGGTACTTACTTGCAGATCGCAAATTAGTTCAAGGGTTATAAATAGTCAACAAGTCTGAATAATACCATATCAAGTTTGCGAAATGCCCCTCCCCTATAAAAACTGGGAATTTTACGCTGCGTGTTGTAATAAATGATATAATGATAAATATAATACAAATGATAACATATTTTTCAACAGACATAAATCTGCATGATCTAACGCAACAGAAACTTTTTACGCAATATAACATTGTTCGCAGTCTTTAATTAAAAAGAATTCCGAGAATTCAAACAAGCTACTGTAGATAATCACCCACACTAACACAAAGACTCACAATGGACATGGTGGAAAGTGATCGCGCCCATGTCCTGATAATGACGTCACATTATTAGTCAACATCTCCCCGTTTTTTCGTCATACCCTTAAATTACATCATAGTATCCCAATACGATTTCACACGCGTATCAAATCAGCTGGAAAAGAAAAATCATGACCAAATCAGTCCATGTTATACACGGGCACTTCCGGTTGTTGTCTGATTTGGGTAAATCACTTCCGGGGGGATTCTCTGGTAACCGGTTAAACGCGTTTCCGTTTTTACCATATGCATAGAAAAGATATGTCAGAAAACCACTTCCGGTAGATTGACACTTTCCTTGAACAAAATTGGCACGAGCGCTGTCACATTTTCTCCTTTGCATTTCGTCATGTAGCTTAATATAGTGAACAAATAAAAATAAACGTGCA
>BEXV01002233.1:24003-34602 GCA_003118195.1 Hemicentrotus pulcherrimus
AGTGCCTTGAACCGTGAACCAAGTGATCAATAGTCACAGGGCATATCCACAAGACCATGACACCTCTTCAATATATTATACAAATGATGCATGCGCATGAATTCATTATATGATCTATCCACACTCGAGTTGAGGATGTGTCTATCTATCGCACGATAGATACACACAGCATCAACGAGGGCGGATATATCGTATAATAAACGAATGAAAACATACATCATTTGTTTTATATAATGAAACTTCTAAATCCTTGTTATTTGATGCAAAAAGAATTAATTTAAGATTTTTTTCGTGGCAGTTCCTATATATGATAAATAAAGACTTTAATCACAATTCAAACCAGGGGTAAAATCAACTTTTTTTGTGTGAATTCAGGCAAAGAATTAAAATAAAACTGACACACTAAATCTAACCTTCTCCCTGATTGCATCATCACTCAAGTGCCTGAGATCAGGATATGGGAGGCATCCAGCATTGTAAAGCTGATATAATAGGCATCCAAGACCCCAAGAATCTGACTTCTTCATCAGTCCTCTTCCATCTAGCACCTACATTAAGGAGGAATTGGTCATTAAAATATTAAAGGGAGATGGTTGTCAGTTTCAAAAGGCATGGATGTCATAAAAACTGAAGGCTATACGTGTTATTGGGAACACAGAATGGTGTTAAATTCCCCATGAGAGCCCGCATCATTAAAGTCATTTCTATGAGCTTAACATTGAAGTCATCCATCGTTATAAACTACATGTAATATGTATACAATGCTCTAGGTACCAACATATTTGTATCTGACTTGGGCAACAGTCCTCTTTCATCTAGCCTCTACAAAATGGAGCCTGAATAGACCACAACAACTCCATGCAGCAATGCTCCCATATTCAAACCATATATTGGGATATCAAGGACAATATTACTGTAATTTTGGAAATATAATTAAGCTTTGTGAACCAAATATCCATTACAATGTATGTACAGTAATAACCTGTTACAAGCAATGATTTCTACATAATATGCAGTATGAAAATCGAGGGGTCAGTGACACAAAGATGTAACTCCATTTTGGCCATTTTGAGGAAAAAGTGGTTTATGTGTCACTGAGCACTTGGGCCTCAAGGAGTTAAGTCTATGTTTCACTAGCCATCGACTTCAATGGGGTGTTGGGAGGAGTTAAGTCTTTCCTTTCCATATACTATACGTCTTTGTAGTCACTGAACCCTCGAAATGTGTAAATTGTTAAATACATGTACCGTATTTGCCGGTGATAACGCCGCACCCTTGTATAGGCCGCACCCCCGATTATGACCTTTAAAAAATAAAACAAAAAAGAACAAAAAAACAACAAAAAAAAACAAAAAATTTTTTTTTTGGACGTAGTCAGGATCGAACCTGGATCCACTAGGCAGATTGTGGATTGAAGCCGGCGCCTTAGACCGCGCGACTATCATGCACCGATGNAACAATATTATTACTAGGTCTAACTTAGTTCACAAGCGCTTCAACTGTGCCTCGTAATAAAATGAAAGTATTTTCGAATCGAACACTGAAATAAGAGCCGATCTGATCTGGTTAACAAAAAGCCCCAAAAGCCTTTAAAAAGGCTAATTTTGGCTTTTTGTTAACCAGATGGCAGATCAGATCGGCTCTCATTTTAGTGTTCAAGAATACTTTCATTTTAATACAAGTCACAGTTGAAGTGCTTTTGAACTAAGTTAGACCTAATAACAATGTTGTTTTTAAAACTAAAGATGACAGAAAAATTTCCTCCGAGTCCAAAAAGAAATTTGGACAGGTTAGTTTTTGTGAGTGAGTGAGCTGCATGATACAGGTGAGTGAGCTGAAGACACGGGAGCTTCGGCCGGCAAAGTGCTTTGTGAAGGGGCATAATTTATCGTGACTGAAAAAAAAGAAGAAAAAAACTCTCTTCCTTTCAAATTTGGAACGTAGTTTAACTTCAAATAGTAGTATTTGCATTATGTGATTCATGTTGAGACACAGAGATTTTCGAAAACCACTAAAAAGTAGCATTTTGAGGTCTCAAAATATCCTGTACCTGTGTATAAGGCGCAACCCGACTTTTGATTTTTGCAGACGAAAAAAAAAAGTGCGCCTTATACACGGAGATTTACGGTATACGTCTATGTAGTCACTGAACCCTCGAAATGTGTAAATTGTTAAATACATGTAGGCATAATTCTGTTACAAATTTGTGTTTCTATCTATCCAGCTAAACTTCACTTTGCCTACTGAAACCTGTATCAAATCTGCAGGAAAGAGAAAATTCAGTAGTCAATGACTCAGTGAAAGTGAACTCTGCTCTTACCTCTGGGGGAGCTATCCTGGGATCCAGCCCAGTTTTCACGTGCTCCGGAACCTCTGTTTCTCTCCACTCATCAGAGCAGGATCCTCTTAGCTCCCGGCGGGAGGAACGGATATCTACAGCGTAGTCAAAGTTGCACAGCTTCACATGGTCTTTACCAGTCACCACTAAATGATCCACTATGAGAAAAAACATCATAGCAATTTTAACACCAATACTATTAATAATATCAATAATAATATTCATAATGATAATAATAACAAGTCAATGCAAAGCGTAGCATCCCCTCGCAGGGTACAAATTGAACATTGGACTATACTATTATATTACTAGGCAAGGAAGTTCACCACATTTTCACATATATAATTAGGTGTTTTTGCACATTTAATGAGCTATGACCTTTCACCTTTGACCTACATACTCAGAAATCGAACTTGGGCTGTACATGTACATGTATTTTGATACCATGTACCTTCATCTCAAATTTCATTAAAATCCGTCAATCAATACTATAGTTATGGATCGGAAACCAGATTTGCATATTAAATGAGCTATGACCTTTGACCGACATACTCCGAAATCAAACCTAGGCTGTGTTTTGATACCATGTACCTTCATATCAAATTTCATTCAGCCAATTTGGAAAATTCCCCTATACATGTACATTAATGTTCCTTTATTATATGCGATGCAGGATTGTCAGGACATGGATATATGAATAAAAAGTGATTATTCATAATACCGGTACTGCTTTAGATATAGACATGAAACTTCATAGTTTTTAAAACTACCGGTAAGTAATTCATTTTATAGTGATGCATTCAAGTAATATCTTACAAACCTTCATTACACATTTAAACATTTTTGAACAGCAAACTCGGCGATAACAAATCTGAACTTGCAGACCATATCATTTTCTTAGATGTGACTAGAAATGCCAACCCAAATCAAGCAGATGAATTACCTTTCCAATTGAGGTAGAGTATTCCAGACTCATGAAGAGTAACTGCAACTTCGCATGCTTCAATCCAGTACCTCTCGAGAGTATCTTGTGTATAGCAGTCCAAACAGGATGACAGACTCAATTCTAGAAGAATCAGAAGAACAGATGAGATGTGATCTAATTAATTAAACATGAATAAATAATTCCAATATCAGAGTGCAGTGGTCAGTCATGACACCTAATTATCTAGCATTTTGCATTCCATAAATCAGTGAATTATACAGATAAACCTGGATTATCATTATGAAAAACTAGCCAAAGACAGGGATACCAGTTTGATTTTACCCCTACAGCTTGAAAAGTGACCCAGAAATAAAGAATCCCCATATTTTCTGTACAATTAAAAGCCAGCAAAGGCCTAAAACAGAGGGTTGACAGGGTTTGAAATGTGGCTTCCAATGGGGAAAGCCTACCAGCAAATGTAGTGCACCCTGACAGTCCAGATAATTTCAAAGACTACTCCTGAGGCATCTAATGCCCTGATCCCATTAAACTTCATTTGTCTTCCTCATAACTCATGCAATATTTAGTTTTAATATATTTGTGATAGGCTGCATAGCCCTTTGAAGATCACCGTAAGAAGAATTAACCCATTAAAGAAGGAAACCGAGTGCTTTCTGTATTAAACCTATGGGAATGAGATAATTCAGTTGTCAACGGGTTAAGAAGTGGAGAGTGGGCAGTACCTGGGAGGTATGTAGAACAGACAAGTAGCTTTTCTCCTTTGATCTGCCTGTACCAAAGACAGCTTGAGATGATGCCTTCGAGGAACGGTTGACTCTTAGAATGAAGCATCTGTAGAGTATCGGTGAGACTCGGATAGCACCGGACCTAAGAAGCATAGATGAGAGTAAGAAAAGGCTTTAAAAAGGATACAAAAATTGTACGACAGATGCTCCACGGTCTACATGCACATCCTCCACAAACCAAGTTCATAAAACTCCAATGCTAAACCAACCCAAAATCTCCTTGCATACATAACCATAAGTCTATAGAGTGGTGAAGTGTGACGTCATCAAAAATCTATTTTTAGAATTATAACATAGAGTTCTTATGGGAAATATATTCATTCAGTATCTCAGCCAATACTTAACATATTCAATAGATTTTCGATATTTGGACAGTATTTTTTATGCTCTTTCGGAAAATGAAGAAAAAATTGAGAAATTCTAAAAGTAGATTTTTATGACGTCACAGCTTCGGTACTCTATAGTCCAGTGTAATGAAGTGTCCTTTTAATGAAATAAAGCTAAAACAAGTGTTACCGTAGCACATATCAGAGTACCATAAAAATAGGTCCTCATATCAATTTACTTAAGTATCAAGGAAATTCTCCAAACAAAGTAACTCACAAAATCATGTTTTATTCAAATTTCAACAAAATTAAAAAAAGGTATATTTTCGTGTAATACAAATTGTCCAATAGAAAGTTGAATGAAAGGGGATTGTGACTAACATAATATTTACAGTTGGCAAATATAAAATCCCTATACCTGTCATATCCAAAGGGGCAAGAATAGAAATTACCTTCTTAATGATGACACTGATCGGTGCTACTTTATGTTGTCCGGCTTTGCAACGNGACTACTCCTGAGGCATCTAATGCCCTGATCCCATTAAACTTCATTTGTCTTCCTCATAACTCATGCAATATTTAGTTTTAATATATTTGTGATAGGCTGCATAGCCCTTTGAAGATCACCGTAAGAAGAATTAACCCATTAAAGAAGGAAACCGAGTGCTTTCTGTATTAAACCTATGGGAATGAGATAATTCAGTTGTCAACGGGTTAAGAAGTGGAGAGTGGGCAGTACCTGGGAGGTATGTAGAACAGACAAGTAGCTTTTCTCCTTTGATCTGCCTGTACCAAAGACAGCTTGAGATGATGCCTTCGAGGAACGGTTGACTCTTAGAATGAAGCATCTGTAGAGTATCGGTGAGACTCGGATAGCACCGGACCTAAGAAGCATAGATGAGAGTAAGAAAAGGCTTTAAAAAGGATACAAAAATTGTACGACAGATGCTCCACGGTCTACATGCACATCCTCCACAAACCAAGTTCATAAAACTCCAATGCTAAACCAACCCAAAATCTCCTTGCATACATAACCATAAGTCTATAGAGTGGTGAAGTGTGACGTCATCAAAAATCTATTTTTAGAATTATAACATAGAGTTCTTATGGGAAATATATTCATTCAGTATCTCAGCCAATACTTAACATATTCAATAGATTTTCGATATTTGGACAGTATTTTTTATGCTCTTTCGGAAAATGAAGAAAAAATTGAGAAATTCTAAAAGTAGATTTTTATGACGTCACAGCTTCGGTACTCTATAGTCCAGTGTAATGAAGTGTCCTTTTAATGAAATAAAGCTAAAACAAGTGTTACCGTAGCACATATCAGAGTACCATAAAAATAGGTCCTCATATCAATTTACTTAAGTATCAAGGAAATTCTCCAAACAAAGTAACTCACAAAATCATGTTTTATTCAAATTTCAACAAAATTAAAAAAAGGTATATTTTCGTGTAATACAAATTGTCCAATAGAAAGTTGAATGAAAGGGGATTGTGACTAACATAATATTTACAGTTGGCAAATATAAAATCCCTATACCTGTCATATCCAAAGGGGCAAGAATAGAAATTACCTTCTTAATGATGACACTGATCGGTGCTACTTTATGTTGTCCGGCTTTGCAACGGATAGGCGAGAAGTGACCTAACTTGCAAAGCCTGCCCTCTGTTGTCAGATGAGTGTAGGGCTGTCCCTTTTTGAGGTAGCATTCTGCATTTGCATCAGCACTCTGATGCCCAAAAAGATAGTCAGGGGAAAGTCAAAGTGATTACATTATAATAGAGGGTTCTTGTAAAGCGCTCGTCTGTCAGACTTGACACTCCTTGTGCTCCGCATGGGACATTATTCCACAAACAGTAAAACATGTATAGAAAGACAGATGTAACGTGTCTGATACGGCACATGGCATTAATCCATAAACAGTCAGGCCTGTATAGGAAGACCGCTGTAACGTGTCTGATACTGCACATGGCATTAATCCATACACAGTCAAACCTGTATAAAAGGCCCCTGCAATGTGTCTGCCTACATGTAGGTGTTGTGGCATGCGCCTGTAATCCACCTAACAGTGGAAGTTACAAAATGATTCAGCCGAGGAGGTGAGGACTCGGGTTCAAAATTGAGTCGTGTCTTTCGGATGGTGACGTTTAAAGGTTGGTCCCCAGATGTAAATAATCATATCTGATTGATACACGTCTGTAAACCCCTAATACCTGCACACACTTTGATACGGCATGTGACATTAATCCATGTACAGTCGAACCTGTATAGAAAAACTGCTCAAAGGAGACAAGAAAAGAGGTCTTTATATTCAGATCGTCTTTATGTACTGGGGGGGGGTATTTCATAAAGCTGTTCGTAATGTTACGCATGACTTTACGAATGACTTACGTATGAAAAGCCAAATGGGATGCTCAATCATTATTAACTGCATCAACTCAAGCTGAACTGGGCAGATGTAGATTAACATTCTTATAATAACAAACATTTTTTATGCAAAGTATATTTTTTTGCCATAATTCAATTGAGGTTATTAAAAATATAGTCACACTTTGTTAAAACATCAGGAAAACCTTTGGGCATCATATCTGGCACTTCATATACAAGTCCTTTGTAAAGTCATGCGTAACTTTACAAACAGCTTAATGATACACCCCCCAGGTTACTTTAATACTTATGCTTCAATAAGAAACTATATTCAAGAGAAACAAAAAATGTGATCTTTATAGACAGGTGTCTTTCTGTTCAGGTTTGACTGTATTTCATCCATGAATGAGTGATACGAGAAAGCACCAGTATTCAAAATGGTTATATCAAAAGAATTTTCAATTTGGGATGAAAAAAGATATGTGAGGGAAATGTTGCACGAAAACATTCATTTGCATTCTGGCCATGAAAGTCGACTTACCCATGCTTTCTCCCCGTCGGCAGCGGGTTGTTGTAACTGCTGCAGTTCATGGAGTCTCTCTAAGACATCAATCTCTTTCACCTTGATCAGGCATCCTAAAGCTTCCTCAAAGAAATGCATCTCAGGGTCATGAAGTAGTCCCTTCTCACTAAAAAATATAAATCAATCATATCCAATCGTATTGACACTATGCTGGTAAAACATTCCATCTACAAGTTTTATTCTATTTATTCATTCCTTAACTTATTGCTCTGTTTCTACTCCTTCATTCATCTATTTATGCTTAAGTATATTGCGCTATACAAAAACCTTTAATTAATATTTTTAGGTGGTCTGTCGTAGACAGATCATTTCGTCAGAATTTTCTTTCTTCTTATTATTTATTTATTTTTTATTTTTATTTCTCTTTCTCCCTCTTTTTTGTTCCAAGGATAATTCAAGATCAGTTAAGTCAATTTCTTCCAAAGTTAGCACAGTCATACGTCATTGTCGTCATGAGATGTGACAGAAACATTTTCAAGGTCATCAAGTCATTGTGACGTCATCCAGGCGCCATTTTGTAAAATCACATTATCAATCATATCTTCATGATGCGTCATCAAAGGTCATTCATATTTATATCACATTTAATTCAAGTCAACAGGTCATGTAATCAAAGGTCACATAAAGGTCATGACGCGCGGACATGATTTCATGTCTCATTTGATCTTCAATGAACTCATGACGTCATCATAATGGCCTCCAAACTCTAAATTTCAATTTGCATATTATGACATCAGCATATTTTTAGAAAATTGATTGTTTATCTGTAAATCTTAATCGATTTTCTTCTAAATGTTGATATGTTCTAGTTGAGACAATATTCTTCAAATATAGTTCGCACGATATTTCATTTTGACAAATTCATCATGGAGTATTTTTTATATTAAAGGAGGCATGTCAATTTTTCACATTTTGCGTGTATTCTCTATGGGACATGGATTCTACATCCCTGTCTTTGGCGAGCAATATCAACATTTTACATTAACATAATTTTATTGGGTAATTTAATTGAAGATGAGCATGATCATCAGAATTGAAGACAGACCACCTAATTCATCCCCATGACGAATTAAATTATTATCATTACTATCATTATTTTGACACTTATCCTTTCTGAGGTCCTGCATACATGTCTACTGTACATACACCTGTACAAAGGTATACATATGGTTGCACTTAAACTCCTTATTCACTGCTTAATGAAATCCTAGACTGCTTCATTGTTTGGAGTGCATATGGCCTTTACATGTTGCATGTGTGATTAAAGTCAAATGTGGCAAGCCGTAAGTTGACTATAGTGGACAAACAGTTTAAAAGATTAATCTAGCCATATCTCCTTCAACAATGGACGAATGGACGAATGAAACAAAAATTTCAACCAGAAGCATTCCAGATCTACAATAGATCTACGTTTCAAATATTTTGAAAGAATAATGTTAGAGAACAGAGAATGACCTTTTCGAGTTGTAGCAGAGCTACAGTATTCACATCCCATTTTTTATTCCTTGCATAATTGATCCCCCTACTCTTTCTTTAGTGAAGAGAGTAAGGCACACATACCTGCACAAATCCTTGAAGTAGCCACAGTATGGCAGCACACATCGAACTGACCGGCAGCTCTTGCTGTGATTCCAGTATGCTTTGACCATCTCCCTGCAGTCCATGCACTGGTCAAGTTTGCCATCGCGATAGCAGTGCTTGAATTTTTTCTGAAAGAGTTCTGTCTACACAGTGGAAGATGATCACATTTAAATTAAAGTCATAATGCATAACGATAAGAAGATATTTTCTGCAAGTCAGATGACATTTGTCTACATCAGTGTTTTGAGACAGTTGTGACATGCTCTTAATATTTCCCTCCCATGGAACTAGTTGAGTATCCATACATTGGTTGACAAATCGGGTGAACTTCCTTTGATGCAACTATACCCCCAACTAGCTATGGTATACATTTTACAGTTCATTTTATAGCCCATGGACACTGACAGAAGAAATTCCTTGAATAAAATTAGTCAAGTGAAGAAAATGTGTAGAAGAAATTCCTTGAATGCTCGAGCTATGACAGTGACAATATGATTGCAGGGCCATCATCATCATACTCATCATCATCTTATCATGGTACCATAGCTACAGCCATCAATTATGCTATGGTCACATAACCCAAAAGTAGCCTGCTCGGCGGCCGAGCGGCGAGTTTTTAACCAATTCTGCTCGGCGGCTGCCCGGCCACCGAACGGCGACCGCCCAGGCACCGCTTGTTTTTAGGGCATCGCTCGTTCGCCGCTGAAGTTTTACACGGAGTTAAAATTTGGGCGGCGCCAGCTCACTTTTCACTCGTCGCCCAAAATACGTTCGATGTCTGGGCGGTCGCCGCCCAGCACCGACCAAATTGCTGGGCGATGCCTAGATTCCAGCAGCGACCGAGCAGGCTACTGATCGGTCGGTCGCTGCTCAGATTTGTGACCAGAGCTTAACAGGGCCATCACGATAACCACCATCATCATCATCATCATTATTCTTATTATTACTTACATTGTGGCATTCCAAACAGGTGTTGTGTTCCATAGCCTCACAGTATGCACGCTTCTCAAGGAGTGTCTGCAGACTGTTCTTTGTTGCTTGATCAAAGGTTTCCCCATGAAGTGGTGCCTTTGATACAACTTCTCCTGAAACCTAGTATAATGATTTGAAACAGTCAAGTGATGAATTCCAATACTTAATACGGCAAGCCTTAACATTAAAGTTAAGCTCATCGGTTTTAAAGATCAAGATTATCTTGTAGTTAACAACAGTGCAGGACACACTCTTGTTTTTTGAAAATGTTAAAGTTTGCTTGAAGTTTTGATTAAACCATGAGCGATCTTAGGGTTATCACAATAATTACGAGCTACGGAGGTCTTCATTTGAAGTTATGTGACATGAAGATGCAAGGTTTTGCCAGCTTGTAGTTACAAATACTGCTCATACAGCTTTTACTTTTAAATCCTGAACACTTGTTCCTGTCCCTCGTAACCTGTGTCCCATGTAAACCATTGTTAGTGTCATGGTTTAATGTAGAGATTTCACCAACTAAATGTTTAAAACTACAGCAGTGCCAAGCAAAAGAATAATAATTTTATTCTGATGAAAAGTAAAACTGGGTCTTCTTCAATCTGCATTTTCTATTAAAGGAAGTCTATGTATGATATGGGTAATACATGGGAGGGGTGGTCATCTGAGAGGTAAATGGGGGTATTTTTTTTTGGAG
>BEXV01002233.1:58232-70474 GCA_003118195.1 Hemicentrotus pulcherrimus
CCCCCCCCCCCCCCCAACAAACACACATACATTGTTAGCAACTAACATCTATCTACAGATAATCCTCAATGCTTTATGTAGATGTATGTGTGTGAACAATGTATTGAAACAGAGGGCCATATACCGGTACTAAAAGAAAAATTCAAAATTACAACGTGAAGAATACATATATAGTACTACAAGTTGTTTTGTTTTTGTGTTCATTTTTTGAATTGTTGTAATTACCTTCAGTTACATACACTGTTCATCTACATGTACATGTATGCTAATGTGCACCCTTGACACGTTGGGTGTGGTCAAAAGACAGGCACAAGATTTCTCCAGTACTTTCATCAAAAATCCACCTATTTGGCAATTAAACTCTATACTATTTTAATCTATTTTATGATAATATTGTCATCTATAAATAACTACACCTCTATAACTCTACATCATGATGTATACAACAGTATATACATATTTATAGGGGGATACTGTACATACTGAGCTGAGAATTGGAAGGACATTAACATAAATTCAAATGTTCATTGTTTCACAATCAAAAAGATTGTTTTACCTGTGAGACTTCGTTGCTCCAGGCATGCATCATCAGAATGAGGTTTTATCGCCACTAGATGGGGTAGTATGACAGCTAGTCTACATGAGAATGGGAATATGTACAGTGATGATAGTTTGAACTGGCCCATGTCGCGTTTCAAATAAAGCAGATGGATCAGGGAGGTGGAGCATATATCCGTCCAGAAGGAATGCGACCATGTCATGAACCGCGACACATGGGCCAGTTTAGCCTATCATCACTGAATATGCATTCTCATTTTCTTGGACTGTCGTACTACCCCATCTAGTGGCGATAAAACGTCAGTCTGATGATGCATGCCTTGATTTGCGCTCCACAAATCGGTTTACCAATAAGTTTAGTCTGCCTTCGAAAATATGAGCCAGAGTTTTTATTATTAGTACAGTAGGTAAATTCCCTTTTTATATTATTTAAACATCATCACAATAGAGCTCTTTTCTTTTATACACATCATTTTAAATCATGTTTGTGAATACAGGGATGATTTTTTTAATTGAATAACGAGGTGGAACAGACGTCATTTTCTTGGTGATTATACGTTCTCTGTAAAATTTCACCTCCAGAGCACTTTATAATAACTGATTTCAAGGTTATATCTAATGCATTAATTATCTTTTCATCCCACATTTTAGATAACTAAAAATTGACACACATTTACTACAGTATACGTTATGCATAGAAATCATTCAAATAGGCTCATTAATGAGGAGATATAAACATAAATATTGAATACAATATCAAATTTGATCTTGCAGTGAATCAGACTATGCTTGTGAATTAAATTACACATATATACAAATATACAATAAAAATAGTCTCAAGGTGACAGACATTATTGTACAAGTACTATACAATTCAAGGTTGGAATTCTAAAAATGATGTTATATCTTAATATGTTGGTTTTTTTGTAAAGATGTTAATTGTCATAACACAAATTAAGACAAGTCATTGGTAACTGAAGCTTTATAACTCAGGAAATCTCATGTCTCGTAATTTTATTGTATACAGTAGTCTGTCAAAGGTTCTAAGAACAATGGAACTTTTGTAGGTGCAACTGTATGCATGATCCATTATACCGGACAGTACAGAGCTGAGCATGACATCTAAAACCTGTAGCCGTAGTACTCGGTGTAACGGTAGTTCTGCGCAACCTCTAGGGCTTTGGACAGGTTGCGTGACTTGCGTGATTGGCGGGCCCTCTTCCTGGTCTCCAAGGCCCCGGCACGACTCATAGACCGGGTCTCGCGCAGAGTGGCATTCTTGGACTTCTTCCATCTAAGAAGAAAACAAAGTCAAAACATCATTACACCTGATTTGGTACGATACTAAGAAATCTTCATCCTACATACAGTATACCATGGCCTGCCACATTATGTTATTTATTATTTACTTATTCCTTTTTTTTTTAATTCATATTTTTATGATTTTTTGTACCCTGCTTATTGTTACAAATACACAAAACTAAACAAATTCATGTGCATTAAAATTAAATTAAAATAGTACTGATCTTCCACAGGCTCGTTATAAAACAAGGTTATCATTACAGATCCCTCATCATGAAGCAACTATTCATTGTGGGAAAAACTTCCAAGGGCGATTGCTACGCAGCCAATTCCTTATACTAACAAACTCTAAACCTCACCTAGACCTAACCCAATTTCAGATAACAACCTAAACCACACCCTTGACAGAACAAATTTAATCAGATCATCACAATTATAAGTGGCCATGAAGAGGTGTTGTGGTTGAGTGAATATGTCATCGGACAGTGGATCACAAGGTCCAAGGTTCAAGTCCTGGAGCGCCACTAGAGTTCTTTGGCAAGACGTTAATCTACATTTGCCACACTCCACTCAGGCGAGGTAAATGGGTTCCTGGTAGGATTCTTCCTTGATATGCACTGTGCGGTAATAACGGCTGCCGAAGCTAAAGCTAAGGTAATAATTTCCAAACCTCTTTTGAAACGCCTAGGGACGTTCTATAAAATGATATACATTTGAATGCACTATACAATTAAGAACTGAATATTATTATTATTACAGACAGCTTTGAATCTATAAACCAATAATACTTACTCTTTGAAAGCTCTCTCACAATCTTCCCTGCTACGCATAAAGTACGCCTGTTTCTGTTCCTCGGACAACTGCTGTTTGACACTCGCTTCTTTTTTCTTCTGCTCTTTCTTCCTGTCCAGCCAAGATTTAAATGCCTCTTCTGAAAACTTCTCCACCTGTTGAAAAATAAAGCAGATGAAAAGAGTCAACAAAATGAAAAAAACTCTTAAGCAGTCACCTAATAATCACACTATTCAACAATATGATGTAACTGTTTACACTTAAATGGTCTTTCCATTGATTCAATGTGGTCACCATTGTTATTGTTATTGTTATAACTCATAGTATTCAGGAATGTTGTGGTG
Organism: Hemicentrotus pulcherrimus; assembly: GCA_003118195.1. Lineage (NCBI taxonomy): Eukaryota > Metazoa > Echinodermata > Echinoidea > Camarodonta > Strongylocentrotidae > Hemicentrotus > Hemicentrotus pulcherrimus. The sequence goes on from BEXV01002233.1 coordinate 61,229, forward strand.
ATTATACTTCACTACAATTGTATAACAAATATATGTGCAAAAATACACATCAATACACATTTGAATACCAGACAAAAGTTGCAAAAGTACATGGAGTTCATGTCAACTTATGAAGATATGTTTGCTGTGTGTAGAATCAAATTCTCCCTGAAAAAAGTACTAATCCTTATCTCAAAAGCCTCTAATATATTTTATTCTGTAATCATATACATGCACATCAAATGTTGGTTATTATTTTGTATAAACATTCTATTCTGACAGAACAGTATTACATGTAGACTTTCCATGCACCATTTGCCAGAGTAACTTTCATCTGATTAAAAATCTTTGTCTGGGTTACATTCGTTCTGCATAAAACTACAAATGGAGAAAGATATTTGAAGAATAGAAAGTTGCTGGTTGATTGTAAGCTTACCGTGTTTTCATGTTCTGCCCTTTTCCTCTCCCTCTCCTCCCTTTTCTGTTGCGCAATCTCTTCCTTCTTTCTCTCCACCCATGCCTTGAAGACAGCTTCTGACATCTCCTCTTTCTCCCTCCTCTGCTGCTCCTCTCTCTCCTTCTCCTCCCTCATCCTCTGCGCCTTTAGGCGAGCCTGATCCCGTCTGAACTCCTTCTGCTCCAGCGTCATTCCATACTTGGAGCGAGGGTTCCCAAACGGCTCGTCATAGATAGCTCCAGGTCGATCCTGTCTATCATACTCCTTATGAGTTTTGGCTGACATGGCCCGCCGGGGCGATGGCTTCTGGTTACCGGCCCTTGCCCCGCCTCCGGTAGCCGTTGCTGGGCGTGGTTTTTGAGGGGGCTTGGGCTGTACCAGTGGTAGCTCGGAACCACTCCTGTTTGATTGTGACTGGCTCTCCTGTAGTCCAAGGAACTGCCTCTCCTCTGCACTGAGATCATTGACACGCACATGATCAAATTTCCCACCCCGTTCAACAAGCACAAATTCCTCTTCCCCTTCTCCATTTGTTGCGCTTGTCTCTTCTCCCTGGCCGGCATTTTGGTTTAACAACCTATCATTCTGCACCTTAGGCCTTAGAGTTAATCTCTCCACTTCCAAATCATTAGGATCACTGCTGCTACTAGCCTTAACACCTCCACTTCCAGAAAAGTTGACGGTACCATCAACCGCATCCGATGATGAAGCATCCATGTGATTGTCCCGCGGAGTGGCACCATCCTCTGAGCTTTCACGACTACGAACAACCTGAGGTTGAACAACCTTACTTTGTTCAATAACAGTGTTTGTATCACTAGGATTGCCTGAACCAACCTCAGTTCTATTAGGAAGAGACTCTGAAGGACTAGGAGACACCAACTCTACATCCTCTTGCCCACTACTACTACCATGGCGTTTCTGGACTTGACTTCTTTCCTGCCCCTGCTCAGTTCCTGCACCTCCTTTCACCCCATTTTCTGGGTTACCCCAGCCTTCCCTCACCCCTTGTTGGGGAGAATCCATCCCAATACCCTTCCCAGGCACTGATTCTCCATTCTCTTTGCTTTCTCCTCCTTCCACATCCTCTCCAGCCGTCTCCTCCTCCAGGTACTCCACAGGTGGTACAGCCATGCTGATGACATTCTCTGGAAATTTGACCTTCCTGTATTTCTTCTCCTCGATGGGACCCTCTTTGGCTAACTCCTCATTGAGTTTCTTGACACGAGCAGCGATGTCGTATTCCGGAGTCATGTCGTCTGGAGAAGTGGAGTCCATCTCCAGTTCCTCTCGGAGTTTCCTCAGCTCTTCATCAATTTGTCTCTGCTGAGCATCAAGTCTGTCCTCTTTCTCATCAGGTTTCTGTTCAAATATGTAAAAAAATACAGTTGTCAATTAAAGTTTAATCAATCACAACTACTTAACAACATTAAACAAATGTGGTAAAATAAGACATGTACGGTAACTTCATAATTCTTTTTTTTTTTTCAAATGCAATACACGTGTACAAAGTCATTAGCTTTACAACATTTCTTATCCTTATTTTTTTCACACTTCCTCTGACCTATTCCTCTCATTTTCTACTTGTATGCCAGTTTTTTTTACCCGAAAATCTAACGCAAAATCAAAGCACACATCGAGGGTTCAGTGACACAAAGACGTAACTCCATATTTTGTCAAAATTAGTATTTGATATCAAAATGTTCAGAAAAATTTGGACTTTCCAGGAAACACAATTTTAGACTTAACTCCCCCTACACCCCATCAAAGTCAATGGCTAGTGAAACATACATGTAGACTTAATTCCTTAAGGTCCAAGTGCTGCAGTGACACTTAAACCACTTTTTCTCAAAATGGCCAGAATGGAGTTACGTTTTTGTGTCACTGACCCCTCAACATAACGTTCATACATTGTACATGTACTGAACATGTTACTACACTTCAAGTGTGATCAATTCAATGTAAGAGATTATAGTAAGCTTCCACTTTTAACGCATTTCACCTTCTAGAATGAATTTCCACAAAATTATTAAAAAAAAAAAAAAATATATAATAAAAAAAGAGTAATAAAATAAAAACAAAAAAACACAAAAAATATTTATATATATATTTTTTTTTATTAAAGCTCCCGAAGTATACACAAAATATGGCATACAGAATTGAGATTGTAAGTGATACTGAGAGGCCTTTAATTCATCAAAATGAATGTGACCATGCACTAATCGAGATGAAGAAGGAAAAATTGAATTTAAAATCGATTTGGCCTCTGCTCCAAAACAGTTCCTAATCAAGAAAAGGGATCTCTTCACTATACAAAGCTTGATTGATATTGCACTATTGTACCCACTGTGGATGAGGGATGAAGGGGGTGACGATGAAATTGCTCGCCATTACACTGTAGGCATTAAACCATATCTGGGATCTAAATTAATATACCCTAATGCTGTCATGGCGTTGCTATGGCACCCTGCATAGAAACATGCACCGCTGGAGAGAGCAAATATGAAGCAGACATATTTGGGTACATGTTTTCAGTCATGACAGCGTGAAGGAAAATACTCTGTTCGCCAGCTGTTGGTGTTGGCTAATGGGTGTGTTAAATGCTTCGTATTCAGGAAGCTTTTAAGCCAGCCAGTTACAAAGTCAATACTCTTTCTTTCTTTTTTACAGACATTATGTGCTTTGTACTTGCAAAACACAATAATATCATGGCTACAAACAATTCTATGTGTTGGGGTTACAAAGTAAGAAATTAAATCATGAACATATTTATGCCACCCCTAGTCAAAATTGGCTCTGGAACAATATTTGTTTTTGCTATTTTTTACTGTTTATTTCCTATTTGTATATAAATCTACCCTATTTATACACTATTTTTTATTCAAAATAGATTAAAAATAGCATACGGCAGCCAATTTGTTTCTATTTTCTAGGAACTGGTGGTTTGATGAGTGTTTTGTACCTATTTCTTGCTATTTTTCCCCTACATGTATTCTTTTCGACTTAGATTTTTTGTCACAAGATTTTGTCTTATTTGTTTACTATGTTTTCTGGTCTTAGCGGTAGATTTTTCTCAACCATTTTCTTCCCATGTTTCTGGACTCAGGCTCACCCATTTTCTTCCTACCTGGTATGTTGTACCGGGTATATGTTTCTGGACTTAATAGATTGTTCTCATTCATTTTCTTCCTAATTTTTTTACCATGTGTCTGGATTTTGATTTTTCTCACCATTTTCTTCCTATTTTTTAAAACTATTTTTCTGGACTTAACTTTTTTATCACCAGTTTTTGTCATACTTTGTTCACAGAATTAATGGATTTTGTCACCTACATTGTATATGCTTTTGATATAGGCGTACATGTATATTTGATTATTCAATTCTTGAAACTTACACTTTACAAACATATACATGTATTTGCACAATTCAAACATATTTCACAACATAAGTATGATGTTAAAAAAAAAAATTTGTGATATTTCATCTTTAAAGTACAAAAAAAAAAAATGATTCGAAGGTGATTCAGACAAATAACTGGCCCTCTTCAGAACAGAACCAAATAAAAATATATCCAAATATATTTTGATTATTTAGCATGCCTCTACATGTATGTATTTAACATGCAAGTGTATGTACAATCTACAATGCATGTCATCATAACTTGCAGTGTATTAACATTGTACAAGACAGTGTAGCTGATTATTCTGAGTATGACAATGCTAAATAGAGTACAATATCCAAATGAAACTGAATTAATATCAAATCATTAATAATTACATGTACAGGTCCCCTGTACATTAGCAACAAAATCATTATGCCTTATTATGCCTTAATTGTACACCAATGGGGATAAAAAAAAATCATCAACATTCTATAATTGTTTGATGTTCTCTGTTCCCTTGCATTTTGAAAATTCAATCAAGAACTGTGAGTTACGTACTAATGTTGTTTCTATACGGCTACATGACATGATCAAGTACAGTGAAAATTACTGCATAAAGACTGTTTGAGGGAAAAATTAAGAAGTGGTCTTTATATTAGGCAGGTGATCTGTACATGTATGTACAGGTTGATTTAGTACCGGTACATGTTTCAATGAGAAACCATGCATATTTAAGGGAAACAAAAAAAATGGTCATTATAGACAGGTGGTCACTAGGTTTTGCTGTATGTTTCTCAAATAAAACTCAGTAAATGTCCTGACTATTTACATACATGTACGCGAGTTCACATTTTCCCCTAGAGCTGCCTCCATAAACTAACAGATCGAGCTACATGCACCTCTGAGTCAATAAAAATCATTCAAAATCATCCATTGTCTGCAACAGCTATTGAGTGTGGGATTAAAAGCCTGTTTGCAGACGCTATACAAAAGGGGGCTTTTAGAGGCATGGTGATCGCTTGTGGTTCTTCCTCATTAAATACTAGCTATTACAGTTTACTAATCCAGGACAATATTGATGATGTGTAATGTGACTGCATGTACATGCATATGACACAATACATGCTGAGTCATACATGTACATTTATATGAGGTTGCATGCATCCATGCAGTACCATGCATTTTCTAAGAAAATCGCAAGGCTGAGGTCGATCTGCATTCTACTTTAAACTCAATACTTGGTCTAATCCTGATCTATACGCCAAGTAAAAGTAACTTTATGTGACCATATATATGTATACTGTCTAGACCAACACAGGATTTGAAAATTTAAAGTTTGTCTGCATAAACTCTACATGTATAAATGTAAAAGTTTTGACAATGTTGGGGTCCGGACTTAGATTTTGGGCGCAGCTGGGTATGTACCTCTTAGTGTCGAACCCTTGCTAGTACATGTATATAGGCCATGGAATTCATTCTACAACCATGCATCAACTAACTTCTAAACTACCGGTACCTTTATACTTGACTACAGCTTTGCCAATTAGATGCACATACCAGCACAGTATAAAATTGTATTATTTGATCATGCTCCACAGAATATTTTTAATGTTTGCACTTTTCTAGATCTCATGTCTCTGTTTGCTTGCATACATGTACATGTATATACACTTTTAATAGAAATGATAAATCCAGCCTCAGCTCAGAGCACCATTGTAATGCATGCTCAGCATTTGGGACAAGAGTGGCTTATAAATGTAGCTAGAAGAATGTCTTTCAACTTGAAAATAGTGAAAATGCTGTGAAGCCGTCTTCATATACATCAGGAAAATGTCCATTTATAGTCAAGTGTTTAAATTACTTTCACATCTGTAGAAAGCAATACAGACATTAAGAAAATCAATCCATTAAAGCTACAAGAAAAATGCCGGATCGAGAGCAACCACCCCAGCACAAAAGTTACCCAGATTAACCAACGCTTCACCAATGAAGCTAAAATCTAAAGACTTGTAAGTTTTTTAGGTAACACTTACATGTACCCTAATCCTAACCCTAAATCTAACCCTAACCCAACTGTATCTCTAACTCTAGGTGTTGGACGTTCATGTACATTGTGAACCCTATATTGGTTGGGTATTCTAAGTTAAGCCGTAAAATATGTTGTCATCATTTTATCATCTTGATTTTAAAAAACAGATCCATTAGAAAAGATCAGCTTGTTTTTTAGAAGGTTCAATGCACAGACTGAGTGAAAAAATACATGAGTGAATGAAGGACTGATTCTTACCTCTTCTTTCCCGACATCTTCCAACTCCTTATCTATCAGTCGTTCCAGCTCCTCCTCCGTCTGGGGCTCTCCTGGACGACTCGGCTCAGCATCCATCAGATCTCTGTTAGATTCTGGTACGCTAGGAGTCACAGATCTCTCCTCTCCCATTGCCTCCATTATTTATCATGCATGCAGCTACAGTCAAGCATTCAAATTTTATAGAATTTGACCATCCTTCGGCAAACGAGAAAAGTGATCGGTATAGATGTCCATTACCATGTATACATGTATACTATTAGATTCTGCGAAAGAAAATGAACGTAAAATAATCAGAAAATAAAGCCTATATTGGTCTAGATTTACAAGCAAACATGATACATACAGTACATGTACAGTACATGTGCATGTTTAATGATAATATAGTACTATAAATCATCGCAGTAAAGGCCTGTAATGATAATTGTTTCGGAGGGAGAGACTAAGAGAGTTTCAAGAAATTTTGCAATATTCCACTCGCACATCAACCCTAGTTGATACAAGTAACTTGACACTCTGGATCAATATTCATTGAGTCTTAAAATCCAGCCGGAAGCTTGCACACATTGGCAATCGCAAAGTAAAAGAATGTCAAACTTATTTCATGTGAGTTTTAACATTTCTTCCTATATTTTTTTTTCTTCAAAATTTTGCTATGACCTGTATTCACCTGTCTTTTTGGGCTCCTTAGTAAGACAATGTCTTGATTTTTTTTATCAGACTTTCTAAAATAAAGGCCATAAAATGTGTTTGTATCAATCCAAGTTATTAATTCAGAACCACAATAGACCAGTTTACTACATTTGATGCATCCTTCTTTTTACTGGTAAACAATCGTCGTACTTGACAACCTGAGAAAATCTACGGAAATCAAAAGTAAAAGCATAATCTGAAGAAACACATTAAAAAAAATATTACCGGTATGTCAAATACATTTGACATTTTTCAAGATGTTATGTGTCAAAATGATTATGAATCTGAATTAGGCCGCTTGTTCACTAAGGTAGCCAAAATTTGACCCTTAACTTCGGCGTTGAGATACCCTACTAAAACATACCAAAAATAAAGTAAATATTAATGTCCAAATGAAGATCAGGAGTTAAAAGTCGTTATAGATCTATTTATTACCTGTTTTGTGTCAATTTTCTTGTTATTTTTTTGAGTATTTTTCGGAAAAAACAATGCTTTTAGCATACACTTTTTTCACAGGTTTCACGGCTAACCGCTGCACAATACAAGTGCATACTACTGATGGTGGGTTGCGGGCGGGTGCACGCATGTGTGTGAAGTTATCTAACTATCCTCATTACAGTAGATAAGCTTCCCGGACACTACATGTAACATCTGCACAGCACCTACATCAGTACGAAAATACACCGACAGTGGCCTATATTTATAGTTATATAGCAAAGAAGAAGAAGAAGAACCCACCATCGATATGCTAATTAATACAAGCGCAAAAATTTGTTCTCTGAGTCTGATCCCAAGATAACTTGGAATGTTGACATAGACTTCTAGACCTAGACTCTAGTCTATACATCTAGACCTCTAGATAAATTGATTCATAACAAAATGCAGCATGCAGTTGAAATTAATCCATTCATAACAAAATGCAGGTGAAATTAATCCATTCTTAACAGAAAAAAACAAAAAGCAGGGGAAATAGTCAATTTGACTATTTACTTCACTAACGCAGCAGCAATGCAATGACCAATGCAATATGTGTCGATCCTCATTAGCGCGTGTGCGCAAAGAAAAACTGCAGATAAAACTGTTGACCATACACAGAAACTAGCGTGTGGGACAATTTTTGTAAATTCTTTGCATGCGATAATATTACAATTTTTATTCCGAAATGCACCGAATTATGACAAAAATAATAACAGACATATTCTATTCTCACCTTTTAATGACTTCCAAGGAATTTATCCCGTTAATACCTGGACAAACGGTGAGATATCAAATGAAACTTTTTCCCCATTTAGACGAGTTTCCATTCGCTCACACTCTTTTGGTATCTATGCGGTTTGCGTATATTGTTTATGGAGCAACCATCATAGCGCTAGATATGGGAGGAGTCTAAAAGAGGGCGAATCAAATCCCATCAATCAATTAGCAGATTAGTATATTTTTCCAGACCAAATATATATGACTAGTAAAATCTGCATATTATTAAAAATTCCTCAAGCATAGCAATTATGTTATTTGTTTTCAAAGTAATTCTATAAAATTTAATTTTAACCTTGAATTATTTATGATGATCTCATTTTGGGACAAAATTTGATAAACGTCATTATGTATGATTTGATGGGCTTTGAACTAGACTAGTTCTTAGAATGCCAACTTCCCATTCAAAGTGCTTTTACCATTGCAGCTACTGTGATTTAAAAAAATATCTGTTTTCTAAGATATATAAGCATCTGATAATCTCTTCTATTATTTTATTCTAAGAAATTGCTTCAGATGAATAAATAAAAACTCATGTTGATATTGTTATCATAATCGACATATCATCACCATCTAATAATTTCTAATGATGATCTCCATACTCACGATCATGATAACCCCCTTCACTTTATTATCATCATCATCATTAGTTATTATCATCATCATCATTAGTTATTATTGTCATCATTATTATAAGTATCATTACCATGATTATCATCTTTACTATACTTGTAGTACTATTGAACACGGCCTTTAAAGATGTTACGTCCATTTTGCAGCCAACATCAAATTATGTAGCAGTTTGTAGGAATTTTGAATATTGTCATGTATGTCCGATATGTCCTATCTGTAAAATTTGAACGTTAGTAGTGTCCTGATATTCAAATTATGCAAAGAAACCCGTTTACTTGGTAGACTTCACTGTCAGACACTATTGAGTGACAAACTGACCTTTTTTCTTCTTTGGTAATAACATACATAAAATGAGCTGTATTAACCCACTTCTTGTAACGACCAAAATTAAACTGATTGAATCGTTGCGCAGCATAAAATATACGACCATTCTGTACAATGTTCTGAAAATCAAACTATAACTTACTGGCTCTAAGTCGATTCGACAACTAATAGTCGTTATATTTTCCCACTTAAAGACATTTTCAAGCCCCCCCCCCCCCC